>JAUCBJ010007524.1:0-300636 GCA_032718475.1 Nemertoderma westbladi
ATTAAGGAGATAACACAATGTCAGAGTGAGAACAAAAAAATTTGATATGGTATCAATATATTACCATGAAGATTACTAGAAGTGATGAATTTTATTAAAAACATTCACTTATATATATAAATTTGTGATGTGGCATAGTCAACGAAGAAGAGATGGTACGTGTCATAATCATCGACGAATAAGAAAAGAGATGGAGTGCAACGTGGATGAATGGTTGGTTGTCTGAATAGGAAATACGTGAAAGAATATGAATCATAGGGTTGTGTGTGTAATAATCAATAATTATTATAATAAAAACGTGCAGTATATAATGTTAGTGGTGGTAGCCTTTCAATATGACACAGATGCTGCGGGATTGGTTAGGTTGAGTAACTACTATGCAAATGTTGTTTGTATACGTGTAGCCGGGACGTGGATTGGTGACAGCCGGGGTGGAGTTGGCAATCAATATAATATCTGATGTAGTTGGTGGCCACGTTGTCAGCATATACAGTATACAGTGGTTGGTTGGTTGGTTGCGTGAATAGGAAATAACTATGGAAATGTTCGTATACGTGTAGCCGGAAACGTGGTGGATTGGTAGGTTGCTTGGTTGAATGGATTGGTGACAGCCGTCGAAGAGTTGGCGATCGATTCGATATAATAGGGTAGTGTGGGGCTAGCCACACGATGAGAGGTTTGGGTACGCGAAGATGAATATGCTATGGTTGGTTGATGCAACGACGCGAACCAATACTGACGGGAGGTAACAGCTGTAGGAGTAAGGAGGGCATCGCGAGGTTAGGCTACGCGTAGGTGATAGGCAGCGATTGGCTGAAGGCAACGACGCGAATCAATATTGATGGTGACAGATGGTCATTAAACACCTCGATTTAGCACCGGAATTTGGCATTTTTTAATTGCCTCCGAGATGTAGCCCGTAGCCCAGGCTAGGGAGGAGATAGCCGAGAACTATGCTTCTCCTACTACTCCCGTTGGGTCTACGGGATATATGTAACCCATGGGTTATCCGTTGGTTCTCCGGGTTTCAAGGTAACCCTTGGGTTACCCTTTGGGTTAATGGGATGGATGTAACCCATGGGTTGCCTGTTGGGTCTACTGGATGGATGTAGCCCATGGGATACCCGTTGGGTCTACGGGATGGATGTAACACATGTGTTACACGCTGGGTCTTCGGGGTAGATGTAACCAATGCGTTAACAGTTGGGTGTGCGTGATGGATGTCACCCATGGGTTACCCGTTGGGTATACTGGATGGATATAAACCGTGGGATACCCGTTGGGTCTACGGAATGGATGTAACCCATGGGTTACCGGTTGAGACTTTGGGGTGGATGTAACCAATGGGTTACCCGTTGGCTATACGGGATGGATGTATCTACGGGTTGCATCTATCCTTTATGGGATTCCTACCGCTGTTCCAGGAAGCGACTTTCCCAACGGAGGCCACACGACCTACGGCAGTGCCGTTCATTTGTTTATTGTGACTCAGAGGATATTATTAAAACATGTTGGTCTAATTATTCCTGTTCTATTATTGTGGGGCGAGCGACGAAAGTAAGTGAGCTTAGCATACAGGTCTCAATCGGAGTTTCTGTGGGGCGAGACACGTAGTCGGCGAGCTAGTCGGAGTCTAGTTTGAACCCCATATCCCATGCTATAAATGTATTCATTCGATATACAATCATATGTTAATCCGCTAGGTGGTGTCAAATTGTTATTCTGCAATTTTGTACTTACCAGTGCAGCACTGTACAGCAGTACCGTACCGGTAGGCCTATGTCATTACTTCTGAGTCTCTAGCGGATCCCCAATTAAATGTCTTAACTTTTCAATTTCGTAAAAGATAGACTTCATGATTCTCTACAGGCCACCAAAATTTCAGCTCAGGAAAATGAGGCCTTCCCGAGAAATTTAACATTTTCTAAAAACCACAAAATCTGTCGTAGCTGACGTCAGACTGCATGATTTTTCACCAAACTTTACAAACTTTCTAAACTTTCTCTCTACTACTTGCCTACTAAGTTTGGTTCAATTCCGAACCAGCGATGCCGAGAAATTCGCGTTCAAACATTTACCAGACAGACGGACAGACAGACAGACGGACAGACAGACAGACGGACATGCCCCATTTGCTCTATATGAACCGTATGCCAAGGCTTGCCGACTACGTGCTGCGCGAAGTCCCCACGAACGTGTTGTTCTGTTGTGTTCAATTTAAAACTCTTAATGAAATCTATCCAAACTTGGTACACATGTTGTTTGGCAAAAGTTTAGAAATTTTCCAAGTTGAATTTGCGTGTGGCCCTCGAGAAGCTAGGATAATAGCAGTTAATTAATTTAATTTAATTTAATTAAGTTGGTTAGGGTGAAACCTGGAGTATTTTAAATTAGAATCATTAGCTAAATAATTTATTTGAGGTGTTGTAAAAGCTTTTGTGGGATAACTGATTCGTTTGCTTTGCTAACCAGTTCCCCCCCAGTCGCTGAATACTCTAAAAAGGGATATCTAGCTAGAATAGTGCAAGCTACCGGCTGATTGGCTGATTTGCTGTGCGAAGGGATCTGGGTTCTGCTCGATCGGCCAACCAGCTTAGGGAGGTTGCCTCAGCCCTGTTTTCCGTATCGGCCAATAGAATTTGAGTTGGCGTTGATTTTGACCTATCCCAGAGCTACTGAACTGAATTTCCTATCTGTATGCTCATCCTCTGTGTTGGACGGGAGCTTCGGGGAATAAGGGTAGTTGGTATCCTCGTATAGAGTAGTAGTTATATGATTCTTCATATGATTCTGTTGTTGTGTTCCCATTTTTCGCCAGAACACCGGCTTTTGGGAAGAACTCTAGTAAAACTGCTTAAATTATAGAAAGTATAACTGTTACCTAACTAACTCACTAGTAGTCATATGATTCTCCCGAACTTAACTTATTAATTATATTGTTTGTACTGTTATTTACCGTCAGTTATTAATTGTATCGATTTGTTGATGAAATATTGCCCTTTGGAGAATACTGATAAATCACCCAAAATTCCCAATTTTCTTGATACACTACAGGTTAGAGAGACAGGCTATACATAACAATTGCGATTTATATCAATGTGGTGTGTATTGAATCTCATGTTATTTAGCAGACACTACATGAGTCAATTGCTGTTCTCTTTATGTGTGATCAAATTTACTGACGGTCGGCAGAATAGTGTGCATGATTGTGATTGGTAACAAAGCATTTCCTAAAGAATGCGCCTTATACTTTAATCATAAGCATTATCGTTGCGTTTAGTATAAGTCCTAGCTCTGTTTAAATAGATAGAGCGCCACGTCCAAAAGGAACTGTTAATATTTCCCGAAAGTTAATAATATCTGTCAGAAATTACATATGAGTGATCAATCGAATAATACAGTAGGTTTACACTGCAATCTTACACTGCAATAATAAAATTTAAGCATCCGAATTCAGCCTCCCGGGTGTATCCATCGGGTGAATGATCGCGCATGGGCTGGCTTCGGTTAATGTTTTGTTTATTAGCATAAAATATTGTCGTATGCTAAAGGTTTTTTAATTAACTAAAAGACATATAAATTTTGGCAGGTTAAACTGCTAAAGGTCTTCAAAAGCGCGAACAGTAACAGTTATCGATCATATTGCAGTAAGCAATAAGGTTGCAAAATACCGTAGTGACCGGTAAACCCGAACCGGTACTTCTGTAGGTCAGTAGGCCCAACTGCCAGAACCGGTACTGCTGTAGGTCCGTAGGTCCAATTGCCAGAACCGGTACTTCTGTAGGTCTGTAGGCCCAACTGTCCTAACCGGTACTGCTGTATAAGTACATTAGTATTATTCGAATTTGATTATTGTATACCGGTAGGTCTTAGTATTTAATCAGGGACTGCAGCCCTGGTTTTTATTGAGATTTTACCTATTTCTGTCGATTTTATTTCCTAGTAAGTTAATATTGAGCTGAAGACGTGTAAGTCTGCTCAGATTGTTCAGATAATTGTAGGCTGAGCTGCTGTCTGACTGTTGTTGGGTTTGGAGAGATTACGGCGTGTGTAGAGTTTGTCTGATAAAGTGCCGTTAGTAAGTTGGGGCAGCCATATGCTGTAAGGTCAATCCCCTCTTAAAGAATAAGTCGTACTACCGTGTTAGAACGCATACTAACTAACCATTTCAGAATCTACACGTACGGTAGTTTATTTAGGCTTGGTGGTAGTCTGCCAGCGTTTGGTTTGTATTTTGTTTGAGTATTCTGTACGGGTAGCGTAATATTTATTATTCAGAGTTTATGCGATTATTCGCAACATTCATGTCCCCAAGTTTATTCCTACAGTAATTGTGCTTGTTATACATACCGTTATAGTTAAATTAACCCCGGTACTACACGGGCTGCTTGGCGTAGGACAAGACTGGTGACTTTGTGCTCTGGTCACTCCAGCAGATGCCGTGGTTCTTTTAACTGTTCAAGTATATTTAACTACTGATTATTTGTTGTACCGGTACTTGTACCTAATTTAGGGTTTAGTGTACAGTGCTTTCCGAAGTAATTAGTGTGTAGGCAGTATATTTGTGTTGTAAAGTGGTTGATAGGCACATTCGTTAGCTCTATTAACTTCTGGGTAGGAACACTCCGTGATACATAACGTAGTACCTATAGCGATACGGTTATAGGTCGTCAGGCGGTGGTATTTTCCTATCTGGACAGTGCAATATATTTACTACTACTTATTATTTCAAATACCGTAATACCCTGTCTGTTGTAATAACCAGAATTCTAACCCTTTGTTAGACTGGTTTGTAGACTTCCTGTAAAATTACCCTAAAAAATTTCGTACGTAATATTTTGTTGTGTTTAATTAGAGAATTAATCTCACCCGTATCGTAAGTAATTTATAGTATTAAGTAACTTAGGTAAATTAGAATTATCTGTTTTAGTGTCTCAATAAGTAACACTTCACTGAGAGCGCACAGCTTCTGTGTAGTGACTCCCCCAGAAATAATAACATTTATTTCAAATATTGACAAAACCCTTTTAAACGGGTATATATCTATTATAAATCAACTCAAACGATTTATAAATAGTAGGCCTGCCATACAACAACTAGGTCTCAATATCAGTTGGACTACTGCTTAAATAACGGTAATAAAGTAAGTTAAAGTAACCAAGTAACCCTAAAATATTCAGAAATTCAATTATTCTAAAATAATTGATAATTGACATACCGATATTTACCATAGGCTTATTATATTTATCTCTATAAATTTGAGCTGAAATCATACCGGTACTCTGTAATTAATTCTAGTTTGTAATAATTATACTTATATACTATAAGTGTCAGCTGTATACCGGTATTCACGATAGGCCTATTATATATTTATATATATTTGTGCTAAAATTATATACCGGTACTCTGTGACAAATCTAGTCTGTAATAGTACTTATATATATACTATAAGCATACCGTTATTCTAATATATTGTATATATATCACGTTACACCGAGTAAGGTATCGGTAATAAATCGCTAGGCTTGCGGTCATACTGAATTACTAGACTTGCTTTAACTGAAACTATAGTAGTAGACATTCAACTGTATAGCTAAACATGTCTGACACTCAGCAAAACCTGTCAGACAGTCTGATCGATACAACCATCTGTGACACAGATAGGAGTGTGGAGCGATTAAGAAAGGAGTTCAGCTCACCTCCTACTGCAAGAAAGGTCATCCCTCCAGTAGTATCAGACCCTAGGCTGATCCACCATAGGTCCATTATAGGCACTCGGGCACAGGTCAAACGGAACCAAGAGGCAGTTGTCCTATCGCAGCAACATCTTGGTCAAGAACCTACTTCCCAGCGACCCGATAGCTCCAGTAGTTCGGATACTGTAGAGCTGACCCCCGAACGCGGAGTGCAGATGGCTGCTACAGTCTACTCGGACCCCCTTCTCACCCTTCCTGCTGCAGTGCTAACTACTATATTCATTGCGGTGGAGGAACATCAAGCCGACTGGGCGAGAAATAAGCGAGCGACCCAAGAAAATTATGCGGGATACACCAGAGAAGAATTGATGCCTATTGTCGAGTCACAATGGAAATTTCCCGGACTAGGACTCCCGTTGGATCTGTCCGAGGCTACTTGGGAAGATATACACAGGATGGGAGTGGCTAAAGATACAATGGATCCAGCTGTTTGGAAGAGGTCGGCAGCAGGATATGTGCAGGGATTCTTCGGCTCCTTGGAGCGATTGGAAGAACAACTGTTTCGACAACCCCAAGGACCTCAAGAGCAGGAAGAGCTGCTATACCAAGTACGCGAAAGAACCCTACGCATTCGACTAATCCTCTCAGCCTTTGAGGAAACTTCCAAAAGAAGACAGGACACGTCGCTGCAGGTTGCTGTCAAAACTTGGTTACATCGGGTAGGTCTCAAAGTACAGGAAACGGCCCAGTGGAAATCCCAGCTGGCTGAGAGATCAACCTATGAAGAACAAACTGATGTCACCCTTTCTCAAGCGGAAAGCGAAGAGACCGCCGAGAAACCGCGAACTAGAGACGCTATCGACATTTATCTGTCCGACTATCAGCGATTCCTAGGAGACGAAGAGTTGAGGAGACGGCTGTCTGGACTTTCCCCTAATAGTGAAGGAACCAAGCTTGTGTTGGACTCAATCGATGCCGAAATGTTAGCTGCAAACCAAGCTGAATTTGATGAAAAACTCCGCCTCACTAGAGTCCGAGAAGAACAAGTAAAGAAAGAACGGATAGAGAAAAGAAAGGTGGCAGCAGCAGCGGCGGCAGAAGCAGAAGCCGAAAGAAAGGCGGCAGAAGCAGAAGCCGAAAGAAAGTCGGCAGAAGCAGAAGCCGAAAGAAAGGCGGCAAAAGCAGAAGCCGAAAGAAAGGCGGCAGAAGCAGAAGCCGAAAGAAAGGCGGCAAAAGCAGAAGCCGAAAGAAAGGCGGCAGAAGCAGAAGCAGAAAGAAAAGCAGCAGTGGCAGAAGCAGAACGGAGAGCTTCTGAGGAGACTATCCAACTAGAGTTGGAAAATCTGCAAGAGACGCAAGACAGTATAAATAAACAGTTTACTGCTAATCAAATGCAGATGATGAGAAAATCTACTCCCAAGCGCCAGGGATACACATCCTCGGAGGAAGGCGAGACCACCGATCCTGAAGGCGGAGGAAATAGATCTCATCTAAGTAGGCGTAGAAAAACATCTTACCGTCGCAAATTGCCTGATTTGCCCCCAGCTGTTAGAAGACAGCTAGCTAGCACAGACTTGAGTAGTATAGAACCTACAGCCCAAAGTATTAAGGTCAAAAGACTCCCTACAATAGTTGATGAGCCTGAAATAATTAGGCCTGTCGTTCCCAAAGTCACTTCTGTGTTAGAGACCCCTGTACTTCCAGAGCTTAACTCTAAATTCCCTTTACATAGTACTACACTGCCTGTACCCGGTAGAACAGTCCAAGAGAATATCCCTGTCCGGATAGCAGAGAGAGAAATCAAGGATTTGTCTCCCGTCGTCCCGCGTCAACCCGCTACTATGTTGGTGACTCCCGCTTCGGCGGTTGAGTGGGTAGAAGAGGGACGGCGGGGGATGAATCTCCTGCTAGGACAGATGCAGGAGACTGTCCACCAACTTAAGGGAACAGTGAGGGAAGGTAGAGCAGAGTTGCAAGAAGTGCAGCAAAGTATCGCACTAGAACGCGACAAATTAGTCAATATCCAAAAGGGCATACCAATACCCCCTGTAACATTGTGTCAACCTGTTAGGTCTGAAGTACTACATGCGCAAGGTGTGGAGCCTACACGCATCTATACTGCTAGTGAAGTAGAAACTCCTATAGCAAACCCTATTAAGGGTGATTATACACCTGTTGCTAATGATATTCCCTATAGACCTGATAATAATCCGAGAAATTTATATACCGATAATTCGATATTAAATAACACGATGGCCCAAGAAAGCTTTACGCGTCAGATGGCTAGAACAGAAGCCCGCCAAGCGTTCAAAGTGGGAGAGATCGTCAAATTCAATGGAGATGAGATGAAATGGTTACCTTTCAACGAATATTACAAAGATAGCATACAGAACTCTGTATTATCTAACGGAGAGAAACTTAGATTCCTCATCAAGTGCTTGGAAGGACCTCCCAAGTTAATGGCGTTAAAGTTTATTGGACATCCAGATGGATTAAGACAAGTTTGGGATACATTAAACATCAGGTATGGTAACAAGGATAACATAGCTAAGTATTTGTATGCAAAATTAGTAGCCCCCCGACACTTCCTTAGTAGCGGGATTATAGAGTTTTCCGATGAAATTCAAGAGATATGTAGACAACTGGACTGGTTAGGTAAGTCGCATGAATATCAGAGTTCCATGGTTATTGGAGCCGTAGTCTCTACTTTACCAAAGGGTAGAGTATGTACACGCTGGGACAAGAAAGTGTTGTACATGAATGAACAACAACGACGAAGTCCTACCATGGCTGATCTCATGTCTTTCTTAGATGGTGAAGTAAAACTACAACTCATCAAGCAGTCCAGAGAGAAAACATCGGAAAATAAGGTAAGTGAGAAACCCACTTCTAGGAGAAGAGTAACACCGGTGTTTTACACTGACGACGGCGAAAGCCAAGCTTCCCAAGAAGAGGACAGCGGGAAAGACACAGACCGATCTTACTATGTTGACAAAACCTCAAAGGACGTAAGTAAATACAAGGCTCGAAACAACGATAGGAGAGAACAGGTTGCCAAGACCCCTCCTCAGTCTCCTAACAGAATGCACCGAAGAAAACCCGAAGAAAAAACGAGAGTGCATCAAGTTACCCAAGGTAAATTGAGTAACATAAAACCTAACTGTGCGCTGTGCGACGGGACCCACCGTTTGAGTGCGTGTGCTGAATTTCTAAAGAAATCCCTTGTAGACAGACGTACAGTCGTGTGGGACAAGCGGTTATGCTATAATTGCCTCAGACCAGGACATCAACGGCGAACCTGTTACTCCGACATAAAGTGTGCAAAGTGTGGCGCGAAACATCACATCTTGTTACACAGTGAGTTCGAACGAGACAGACAGAGTCAGGTAAGTGAGCCCGAACTACATGTCCAATTTAGTGACGTAAACGACACTAATCAAGAGTCTGAGATGGAAGGATTCTATACTGACGAAATCTCCGACGCCAATGAATCCTGTTATCTAATAAATACCGCAGTGTATCGAGCACTTACTTACGAAAAGGACATCAACGATGAGTTTCCCCCAACTACTTTCGCCAAACAACCATCTTGGAAAGCTCCAGCTTCCAACGTAGGAATCAGAGAATTTCCTGTAGTTCAAGTAAGAGTTCACGGTCTTAACAAAAGCTACATAGTGAACGCCCTCCTTGACTCCGGCAGCACAGGAACATTCATCGATCAAGAACTAGCCGAAGATATCTTTGCTGGACAACCCAAGTTCCGGACTAAATTGAATATGTCAGGAATTATGCAGGTTTGGAAATCTACCCTAACGGCAGATTACTATGTAGGTATGTTGTCCACCCCCCAGGATAAGTTAGGAACACAAGGTATAAGGTCAGTAAAAATGGTGGCTATAAAGAACTTTGCTACTACTCAAGCAGACCTTTATAATTGGGACGAAGATGAGAGCATCCAACATCTTAAGATACCTCGATTCCAGACAGATTATCCTGGAGTGCAAATACTCATCGGCCAAAACGCGCACGAGGCGCTCGAAACATTAGAGAAACGGCCTGCTCAACCACAGCCACTGCAAACCTATGCGGTAAGAACTAGAATAGGTTGGTACTTTACTGGCCCTTCCCGTAGAACTCTCGAAGAGAGAATGCCACACGAACAAATATATCAAGTAAACGATTGGGAAGTGGAAAGCAGTGAAGTGGACGAACTAACTGAGGGAACACCATACTCCTCAGATAATGACGACATCTACCAACTCTTCGAAGAAGAGAACACAATTGACCTACTTACAGAGAATCAAACTTGGAAAAACCAAGCGAACCTATGTCAACTGATTCGCCCAACGGAATCCATTATTTATAATGACGAACTTAATGACGAGGTAGAGCGCTACAACGCTAGAACTCGGGACGAACTCGCCGTACGATTCTTTACCCAAGAATTAGTAGAACCCAATTCATACGACAAAGCCCTGTCGATAGAAGAAGAAAGAGCCAAGCAAATCCAGGAAACAACCACACGTTTTTTAAAAGATCAAGGTAGATATGAAATTGGACTACCATTTCGAAAACGGGAACCTAGATTTATAAATAACAGACCTTTGGCTGAGAAAAGAATCAATCAATTACATCGACGTCTTACGGCAAATGCTTCAGCTAAGGAAATGTACCAAACTCAGTTGAAGAAATTTATCACAAAGGGATATGCGGAGCGAGTACCGGAAGGAACTCCAATAACTGAAAGAACTTATTATCTAACACATCATTACGTTCCCAAACCCGGTAAACCCCATGAAGTACGGGTCGTATTTGATGGCTCCGCCCTATATATGGGACAATCCCTCAATTCCGAGTTGTTACCAGGACCCAACTTGCTCCAATCTTTGTTGGGAATACTTTTAAGATTAAGACAATATTCCATCGCGTTCGCCTCTGATATAGAAGGAATGTTCTTACAAGTCAAGGCATTGGATCGTGATAGGGACAGCCTAAGATTCCTGTGGTGGCCTGAAGGAGACCTCAACCAGAAACCGGTAGAGTACTGGATGACCATCCAGGCTTTTGGGATTATATCAAGCCCTTCAAACGCCTGCTCAGTGGTTCGTACCACTGCGGATGACAACCGGGACGCCTTCTCCAAAGAGGTGATAGATAACATCAAACGAGACATATACATGGACGACAATTTAAAGTCCCTTCCATCAGTAAAGGAAGCCCTTGATGTCGCGAAAGGAACGGTTGAGTGTTTGAAAAGAGGTGGATTTCGATTGACGAAGTTCACCAGCAACTCCCATGAGTTTCTGGAAGCAATACCTGTAGAAGACCGGGGAGCAAAGGACCTCGACTTAATACATGACGATCTTCCGGAAACCAAGACGCTTGGCTTGAAGTGGGACACAGAAAGAGATATCCTGTTTTTTCAGCTAAAACAGCGAGATAATCCAGTTCGGACCAAACGGATTTGTTTAAGTATTCTGAGCACTTATTTCGATCCCTTGGGATTTATTAGCCCAGTTATATTGATTGCTCGGAGTTTAGTACAACAAATGTGGCTTGAAAACCACTCATGGGACTATCCACTCAAGGGAGAACTATTAAAGAAATGGATGAAATGGGAGGACTCGCTACCTGCCATCGAGAACTTTATAATTTCCCGTTCATATTTTGGTCATGTTCTCCCTACATATTCCTATCAACTCCATGTATTCGGAGATGCCAGCGATATGGGAATAGGTATAGTAGCATACCTGCGAGTCGAAACTCCGGATGGAATCAAAGTTGCCTTGGTTACCTCTAAGGCATTGATTAACAACAAGCTGAAGGTTCCTCGGGCGGAGTTAAAAGCAGCTTTATACGCTACAGCTATCGGCCGGAATGTAACAGAACAGATCGATTATCCACTGGAGAAAACTGTTTATTGGACCGACGCTTTACTTGTGTTGGAGTATATAACGAATGAAGTCTGTCAGTTCAGCGTCTTTGTTACTAACAGAGTGGCCATTATTCTTAGTCGCACAACGATAGATCAATGGAGACATTGCCCTGGTACGATTAACCCAGCTGACATCGCCTCCAGGGGAGCAACTCCACAGGAACTGATAGATACTCCTGACTGGTTGGGTGGACCCGACTTCCTGAGCAAGGAAGAGGATGAATGGCCTCCTCACCTTACTACGGCTGAGATTAGACAAGCCAAGGGAGCGGAGAAAGTCAAACCCAAAACTCGGACAAGTAAATCGAAGTTATTTAAACCGACAATCGATCTATCTGTATTACATACTGCCGAAAACGATACTTCGGATCCACAATCCCTCGCCACAAACAAGTCTGTTGTGGAAATTAGAGACAGAGATTGGAAATCTGGGATACCAGACGTCTCGCAAGGAATCTCACCCCTGCTGCAGAGAGCACTGCATCATTACAGTTCCTGGAATCGTCTCTGTAAAGCCGTCACATACTTAAAGAGATGTTTTCACCATCACTACTCCAGGACGCAGACCACTAGTGATCCTGCTCCAGTGACATCTGCGCAAGTTAATGTTATTAAAGATCTACCTAAGTACAAGATATCAGACCGGTTTCTAAAGGAGAAGATCTGTTACCAGGAGCATGAAGACACTAATAAGCAGCTACTGAGACTCCTACAATGCTATGAGGATTCCGATAGGTATTTTCTGTTGTTAAGAAATCCGCAGATGCGCTTAAGGGATCGCTTCTCTAGCACAATGATAGATGGGTTAATACGTGTTGGAGGAAGGCTTACCAACGCCCCATTATCCTTTGACACTAAATTCCCTATACTCATTAGAAATCTTGAAGTACAAATCAAGATGATTGTAGATGTTCACAGTAAACTGTATCATGCTGGTAGAGAGCGAGTTCTTAGCGAAATTCGAACTCGCTATTATTTTCATAAACCACGTAGAGCTCTGAACCAAGTTCTTAGGAACTGCATACCTTGTAGGAAAGCATTCAGTAGGCCTTTAACACAGCAAGAGGCAGAATTACCTAGGGAACGAGTAAGCTTTTATGAACCACCCTTTACTAATACTGGTGTGGATTTATTTGGCCCTATTGAAGTGTATCATGCCAGGACTATAGTCAAGAGATGGTGTGTAATCTTTGTCTGCATGACTTGTAGAGCTATCCATCTCGATATGGTGAACGATCTATCTACTAACAGCTTCGTCTTATGTTTACGACGACAGATCGCTCGTTTCGGAACTAGCAACACGATGAGATCCGATAAGGGAACGAACTTCATTGGTGCCAACAACGAAATTCAGGCTTACGTAAAGGACTGGAATCAAAGACAGGTGGACGACCAGCTACGGATAACGGCGTCTAGCTGGACCTTTAACGCCGCCGACGCCCCTTGGTGGGGAGGAAGTTGGGAGAGATTAATTCGAAGTGTCAAGACCGCATTTCACTTTATAGTGCCGTGCCGCGCATATCTCACCGACGAACTTCTGCGGACGTTAATGGAAGAAATCGCTGCCTATCTTAACGAGAGACCGCTTATGCCAGTCTCATCGAGTCTCGACTCCCTGGAAGCGCTAACACCCGCGCACTTCCTACTTAAGAAACCTGTAGCCATGCTCCCACAATCCGAGATTGCCGATGGAGATGAATACTGTCGTCGAACTTGGCAGCTTATGCAGTTGCTATCCCGTCGTTTCGCTGACCATTTTGAGAAACATTATCTGCCCACGCTACAACTTCGAACTAAGTGGTTTGCGCAGCAGGAAAATGTCAGCGCCGGAGACATGGTCCTTATTGTAGATCCGGACCTTCCACGTAGACGGTGGCAGATAGGTCGTATCATCGAGACGCACATCTCGGAGGATGGTCTAGTGCGCTCAGTAGAACTCGTCGTCATGCGACGTAACTTCAAGAAACCCGGCATAATCTTTGAGACGCAACAACTCAATCGCCCGGTTGGTCGTTTATGTTTGCTGGAAAGAGACCGGGAACTCTCCGGAAACTATGGAAGGCAAGAAACCCTTCCCACGACCACCTCCCTAATACCTCAAACATCTAGGGGCTCCTCAACGTAGTACGTCTGGAGTGGGTGTATGTCTATATTATTTATCTATTTTTATTACATTTTATATGTAAATGTTATTATGTACGTTATTATAATCGTTTTTATTTAATTTTATTTAGTAAAATGTTATTTTAGAATATTTAGTAAATTAGTGCAATATATTAGTGTTTATTACGTATTTAATTACTTATAATATATTTAGTGCGACGGCAAGAAATAATTATTTTCTCTTTCCTTACTGTCCGTATTATATTATAAATGCGAGACTATAGTAAGATGACATGTCAGTACTTATTAAAGTACAATAAAGCCACTACTATATTTAAGTATTATTGGTAGGCAGAGTATTAGGAATGCAAAGTTCAGATCCTCGTGTCTCGGCTAAACCAAGCTCTGGGTAGACCTTGGAAACGAATTGCCTCTTCACACTGACATTGCTTCGTGCGATATTGCTCTTCTACCTTATAACAAATAATACATATAGTAGCGTGATGTCCCTCTAACAGTAGCGTAAATCGCAAATAAATCTGTTAAACTTTTTGACCATCTGTAATTCTAGTCGATTAAGATATCGTGGCACCCACCGATATACATGAAAGACAAATTCTAGAATCAGTGGTTAACGTCCCCAGACAAGTTCTGGAATAAATCGGTGCTCATCCTAAATATTAATTTAATATTTATTAAAATCTGTAAAACCCCGATCCTTTAAAATTTCTAGTCAATTAAGATATCGCAGTATTTACCGATATTCTTAGAAGGACTATTTTATAGAATTAAGGATCCTAAGTCCCCAGATATGCTCTGGAATAAAATTTGTGTCAATTTAACATCAAATAATAAAATTCACGGGAATAAATTTAAATTCATATTCAAATGAATTTCATAAATTGTCATTTTGTGCAATTTATAACATTCCCAAAATTCCAGTAATTAATAGATCATGGGAGCGGAGATTCATATTGAGTGTACTAGAGTGCGAGAATCTCCAACATATAGTCAATAGCCGATAAAATTTATAAAATCATGCATAAAGAGGATATTGACAATTAAAGAATTACTATTAAATAGCATCACAGATCTGTATGCATGAGAATTACCCTAATTCTACCGCTAGTTTTCCATAATGTCACCATGGCAACACCCACGCTAGAATTAGAAGCAAGTTAAAGGAACAATAAAAAGCTTGCCCCATTGCGTAGCATAAGAGTATACATAGCGCACTATTAGTATCCAAGGATACATAGTAATAACGTGACATTCTGGAAGACACTGATTAACGGACAAATGGCCTGCATGTGTGCAGTAAGTAATGATTGTATGGAATTTGTGCGTTTATAGGTGAATGTTACTACTAAAGTGTGTTTACAGTAGCTAATCGCAATTGTAAAGTAGCCCTAACTCTACCGAGATAACCTCAAGTGGATTCAAGCCTTTGGGACGGACAGTGGTGGGACTTGTGCCGGTTATCGTTGTCGTGCTGTTGCTACATGTTGGCGTAAACACCGCGACGACGGTACATCGGCGCTGAGAAACCCACTGTCCGGGGGCAAAGACTAGTAGGCAGCGACGCCCGCTTGCCTAAATATTAACTCATACTGATATTAATAAACTCAGATAGCAGATATGACGGAATTGATAGAAGATGACCTTGGTATTAGAGAGCGATATACTCTACCTTTACAAGCGTTTGTGGATAGCTTGATACGCGGTGAAGCCGATCCGACTATTACGGAGGACGATGGTCGTTATATCGAACCGCCGATGTCCCAGGAACAACTTACTCGTGAATTGGACTATAGAAAATTCACCGCTCGCTATACGAATCGTAATGGTACGTATATGGACTTCTTAACTACCGGCCATCCTACCGATTTACATGATACGGAAATGGATGAGAGAGAAGAAGCCGCTTTAGCCCAACCCGAAGCTCAGATACTCATAACCGATCTCTACTCTAAAACCGTCCGTCATCCCTCGATGGTTCCGCATTTCGGAGACAAACTTTTTGCAAAGATACAACCCCAACCGGTTGATATCAGCATAAGATCGCAAAATCTTATCGCTGACGCTCCTATGTTACAGCGTCCGCCAATCGAGGCCGCTCGAGTTGACGGTATACTCGTTGAACCTCCGGACAATCGAGCGGATCTTGTCCGTCGTATGGTACACGATGTCAACATACGCGCTAGACCTTTACAGAACTCTTTTTATGGAATTAAAGACCACCCTTATTACGTTAATCTGACTCAATATTATATGGTAAAACCAGAAGATCCGACGCATAATTTAAAGTTTCTACCACTAATAAATCCTCTGGACATTGTCGAACTCGAACAATTGCAAAAACATCTGGATCAGTTAGTAAAGGTAAACTCATTTCGAAAACCATATAACGTTTCTCGAATAGAGAAGGATACAGAACCTCCTTATAATCTCGATGGATTTATTAAAACTCGATTAGTCCATTGGAATCTAGACGTATTATTCGAGGAGGAGAAAATACAAAGATATGGAAATGTGGAGACGTATACCACTCGATACATGAAGTATAGTGATCTCCCTGACGCTAATCAATGCGCCACCTTGTGGCATCCAGTAGGGATGACCCTCGAGAACGCCACCAAAGAGTGGAATGAAACTCTTAATATCATTGAGATGTATGGCGTTGTTACTTACGATAATGAAGGTAGCGTTCCAATCGGAGAATTAGGAACTACGCGCATGATACACATACGCGGATTAGCTGGTCCCACTCACGTGTTTACGCGAGCGTGTTCCGACGTGATCGATTATTCCTTTGAAACTCTCACCGAAACGCAAAAGAATCTCCGACATGGACAATTCGAACTCGCGCAGCGTTACGTCATTGACACCGAACGCAAACCGGCCATGGGTATCGATGGATCGATGTTACCCCAGCCCGTTCTCGAGATGTTATTCAACGAAAGAATCATTAAAATCGGCTCAGCTGTTTACGGAGATCTCCAAAACGACTTTCGGAATATGGAAAATATCCCCTATCCTTTCGTGGATACTCAGCTGATAGCTCCTTGGGCCGAAGGCCGAGGTTTCTTTCGCACCATGTATGCTAATGCGTCTAGCAACATTACAAAGGTGCAACGAACTTCCATCGGACATCTTGCTTTTCAGGAATACGGATGGAATTTCAAGGTCGGAAATCCCATCAACTATCAACAAGTATACGGAGACCATTATTCTCGATTATACTTTGACGGACCGTTGACCGCACCTGGCGCCGTGTATAGCTTCATGAGTGTTCCACTCCGCCCCTCCTTAGCTATCTACACGATCTTCGAAAACACCGCACTTTCCGGTTGGCTAGCCGATGTGTGCAGTCGTACTATACGCGCCCATCCATTAATACTTGGGACCAAACTCGCTAAGCTAGATGAACATAATAAATTCATCCGCTTTGAATGTTTCCGACGATTTTTAACCCCGTTTCGCAACGTAGATAGCCAATTCAAAGACCGCGCTTTGACCAAGCTCAGCTTAAGAGACTCGGCTGCGGAGAAGTTAGATAGCGCTGGATTTGCTATTTTCAAAGACATTTGTATAATAAACCTGCACTCCTCTGTTATCCAAAGACCTCGAATCCCCACAGGTTATTCTGTCGGGGAAATTCAGACAGTAGGTCCACTTGAAGAGACAGCCATGCCTACCTCAACTATACAAGGGGAAGACGAACCCATATGCTTAGAATCTGAAGAGATTCAGCCCCCCACGTCTCGGAGTAGCGATAGCGACTACATATTGGAATGGTATCAAGGTCCACAGTGTCTTACTGCATATGATTATCGCCATGCCAATTATGTTTCTCGACAACGTTGCCGGCTGTGCGCATCGAGAGACCATATTACATCTATGGACACCAACGATCTCTGTTCCTATTTCCACGAGCAACCGTCGATGGAAATCTATTGTGCATATTGCCGGCTTAATAATTTGCACATTTTTGCTGTCTGCCCCCAATTTATGACTCAATGCCATCATTGTCAATTAAAAGCCAGCTTTGATTGTCCCTTTAATCATGATTTAGAGAGCGTAGATGAAATGATTGTACTACGTTATATCAGAGCTTGGGAAGCGAACGCTGATTTACATTGTGATTCACGCCATCGCTATTACCCTGGACGCGCTTACGAAGGAGTTTATGCGTTCCATCCTTATTTGTTTGCCTCCGTCGAGCAGAAATCACGCCTATCAAGTTATGAACTACTGAAGCGCGTTGGAGAATGTATTTCAACCAAATATGTACGCAAATTTCTCAGGAGCATTAATCCGAGTGACATCTATTCTTACAACTTAATAAACTTTATCCGTCACGACCCTGCCTATGGAGACTTATTTGTCAACTCACACCCCGAGTTACAGGAAGTATATCGACGGCCTTACGAGTACCGAGCCCGCGAACGCGAGTTGGAAAGAACCATTAAACCAAGGAAGTTTCTGACTGCCTATGGCCCACCCACGGCTCTCGTTCAGACGACTCTTAAAGGACCCGTAAGAGCAGCCATCTTAAAACGCGCTCTAAAGGTCGTTAAACCCCTCCCCACCGAAGTGGAAGTCGACCAACCCGGCACTTCGACCGGCGGATATACCGATCGTAATCCCATACCTTCTGATGCAATCATATTGCACCCTTCACCCAGGAGTTATAGCCCTCCTTGTAAAGTGGCTCGCCCCAAAGAGAAAAAGACTCTTGCTAGCTTTAAAAAACTGCGTAAACGCCGTCCGCGCAAGAAAGACTAACTGTTTAGAGTATTTTTATATTTTAGAAACTGTGATTTTGTATATTTTATAGACTTAAATCCCATTTTCTGGGAGCGGTGTAAAAGCTTTTGTGGGATAACTGATTCGTTTGCTTTGCTAACCAGTTCCCCCCCAGTCGCTGAATACTCTAAAAAGGGATATCTAGCTAGAATAGTGCAAGCTACCGGCTGATTGGCTGATTTGCTGTGCGAAGGGATCTGGGTTCTGCTCGATCGGCCAACCAGCTTAGGGAGGTTGCCTCAGCCCTGTTTTCCGTATCGGCCAATAGAATTTGAGTTGGCGTTGATTTTGACCTATCCCAGAGCTACTGAACTGAATTTCCTATCTGTATGCTCATCCTCTGTGTTGGACGGGAGCTTCGGGGAATAAGGGTAGTTGGTATCCTCGTATAGAGTAGTAGTTATATGATTCTTCATATTATTCTGTTGTTGTGTTCCCATTTTTCGCCAGAACACCGGCTTTTGGGAAGAACTCTAGTAAAACTGCTTAAATTATAGAAAGTATAACTGTTACCTAACTAACTCACTAGTAGTCATATGATTCTCCCGAACTTAACTTATTAATTATATTGTTTGTACTGTTATTTACCGTCAGTTATTAATTGTATCGATTTGTTGATGAAATATTGCCCTTTGGAGAATACTGATAAATCACCCAAAATTCCCAATTTTCTTGATACACTACAGGTTAGAGAGACAGGCTATACATAACAATTGCGATTTATATCAATGTGGTGTGTATTGAATCTCATGTTATTTAGCAGACACTACATGAGTCAATTGCTGTTCTCTTTATGTGTGATCAAATTTACTGACGGTCGGCAGAATAGTGTGCATGATTGTGATTGGTAACAAAGCATTTCCTAAAGAATGCGCCTTATACTTTAATCATAAGCATTATCGTTGCGTTTAGTATAAGTCCTAGCTCTGTTTAAATAGATAGAGCGCCACGTCCAAAAGGAACTGTTAATATTTCCCGAAAGTTAATAATATCTGTCAGAAATTACATATGAGTGATCAATCGAATAATACAGTAGGTTTACACTGCAATCTTACACTGCAATAATAAAATTTAAGCATCCGAATTCAGCCTCCCGGGTGTATCCATCGGGTGAATGATCGCGCATGGGCTGGCTTCGGTTAATGTTTTGTTTATTAGCATAAAATATTGTCGTATGCTAAAGGTTTTTTAATTAACTAAAAGACATATAAATTTTGGCAGGTTAAACTGCTAAAGGTCTTCAAAAGCGCGAACAGGTGTTGACATGATAAATTAATATTTCAGTATCAAAACTATTATTATTATTTTAATTAATTCAATTCGGACTTGCCGACAATAAAATATAAGATAAAATAAAGTACTGGGATGCATTGCACAAATAAACATGATATATAGCCAGCTATGTATGTAGTTATAAGGAAAATTAGGTTGCACAAAGGTAAACTTCCGAAATCAAAATTACGAGTCAAAATGCAGGCCACAGGGGGGCGAGACACAATGAAGTAAAATTAGTATTACATACTATCGCCAAGGTAAGTTTTAATAATTTTTACAAATTGGGTTGCCTCCACACCTAAAAATATATTACTTAAGGGGGGGGTACACCATTTTCGGACAACTCCTCGATTTATCACTCTCAGCGTTTCAAAATTGTTTGATTTTGGCTAAAATTTGGCATATAGGTGCCTAAGATGCTATTCTACATGACAGGCCTGAAATTTTTTTTTTTCGCTTTTTAATATTAGTTAATACTAGTTAACATAAAAAAAAACTTGGTTGCGCTTAAAACCCTAAGGCTTTTACAGTTTTGAATCTAATCACATGAAAGTTTTTTTATATGATAGATCACAGATGGGGCAACATAACTATCAGGCGAAATTTTGTTAAAATAATTCTGCACCGCTAGGTGGCGCTGCAAATTTATGCAAATTTTTAGGTTTTTTATAAATAGTATTAAATTTTATTAACAAAAAATTTCGAAAAGTTGCCTGATACTTTTATGCAGGGTGGCTATCTAGACACCCACAGGAAGTTTCAGACTAATTACTCAAAAATTGTAGAAGTAGTAGGGTTTTGAAGTTGACAATTTCATGAAAAAAATATTTGGAGATAATCGACCTTTCATTATACATAGTAATAGTAATTTCAATAGGATTCCGTAAATGGAAATTTACATAACTTGAAAACTAAAAGAGCTATTAAATAGCGGTTTTCAGATTTGGAAACACCATTCAATGGTGCATTGCAATAGACCATAAAAAAAATTTCGACATATTTTGGACCAAAATGGTGTACCCCCCCCCCCCCCCCCTTAATTACTTTTAAAACACTAATTTCCTGTTGATACCTCTGCCTTTCATGAATTCTCTGTGCTCCTTTGGGTTGGGGTGGTGCAGATTAAGGGGGCGGTTGAAGCGAGGGAGGGAACTTTCCTCTCTTCTTTGTTTTATTCTTATTGGCGGTTTGGTTAAATTTCTTATTTATTTACTTAAATTTCTTAAGTACCGATTTTGGGATAGAATTGCTCAATTTATCTGTATCTGATAACTGAGCCTCGTCTTGCGCGAAGGCCCCAAGAACGTGTTGCTTATTATTTGTTGTATATTATATTGGTTTGTTACAGAAACACAATAAGTAACCTACTGCTACAGTACAGTTTGTTTTTTTTTAGATGTGTTACGGTTGGCATTTAAGTTTCATCTCTAATTCTTTCACAGGTTGTGATTCATTTGGGTGAGTTCCACCAGTCCACCATCCTTTATTGGACTCGAACTACTTGTTGTTCAGGCGAATGAGGTCGTATTTTCCTGTACCCAATACACCGTTAGCACGTAAAGTACTACTGAGTTTTGGGCACACCACCTTCAAAATTTTTATACTTCGTAGTTTTTGTTACTTTGTTTTTAAAAATGTTCTAGCACATATTTTCTGTTAATTTAGTTATGAAAATGGATGGGGCTGGTTTTGAGGATGGGGCTGGTCTTGGTGGGAGGGGCATTGGTTTTGGGGATGGGGCTAGTCTCGGTGGGAGGGACATTGGTTTTGGGGATGGGGCTGGTCTCGGTGGGAGGGACATTGGTTTTGGGGATGGAGCTGGTCTCGGTGGGAGGGACATTGGTTTTGGGGATGGAGCTGGTCTCGGTGGGAGGGACATTGGTTTTGGGGATGGGGCTAGTCTCGTTGGGAGGGACATTGGTTTTGGGGATGGAGCTGGTCTCGGTGGGAGGGACATTGGTTTTGGGGATGGGGCTAGTCTCGTTGGGAGGGGCATTGGTTTTGGGGATGGGGCTAGTCTCGGTGGGAGGGACATTGGTTTTGGGGATGGGGCTGGTCTCGGTGGGAGGGACATTGGTTTTGGGGATGGAGCTGGTCTCGGTGGGAGGGACATTGGTTTTGTGGATGGGGCTGGTCTTGGTGGGAGGGGCATTGGTTTTGGGGATGGGGCTAGTCTCGGTGGGAGGGACATTGGTTTTGTGGATGGGGCTGGTCTTGGTGGGAGGGGCATTGATTTTGGGGATGGGGCTAGTCTCGGTGGGAGGGACATTGGTTTTGGGGATGGGGCTGGTCTCGGTGGGAGGGACATTGGTTTTGGGGATGGAGCTGGTCTCGGTGGGAGGGACATTGGTTTTGGGGATGGGGCTAGTCTCGGTGGGAGGGACATTGGTTTTGGGGATGGGGCTAGTCTCGGTGGGAGGGACATTGGTTTTGGGGATGGGGCTAGTCTCGGTGGGAGGGACATTGGTTTTGGGGAATGGGGCTGGTCTCGGTGGGAGGGACATTGGTTTTGGGGATCGGGCTGGTCTCGGTGGAAAGGGCATTGGTTTTGGGGATGGGGCTGGTCTCGGTGGAAGGGGCATTGGTTTTGGGTAATGGGGCTGGTCTCGGTGGGAGGGGCATTGGTTTTGGGGAATGGGGCATGCCACCAACCCACCTTTCCAATTTGAGCTGGAGGTCACTTTTTCAATTTCAATCAATGTGCGCCACTATCTGCCATATAAACACCATCCCACATTCCCATTACACCTCCCCACTACCCCACACTTTTCCTCGTCGTAGCGTACAGTATGTACATACGGATATGGGTACGGTGAATGCCTAAGGACGCTGAAAGTTATACCATCGTCGTCATACAATAAAGTAATAATGCAACTGGGGTGTGTGTACGGTATTTGGCTATATTGTACAGTACAAATAGCCTTCTACTGTATAAACAAAGATGGAGAATGACAATGGACTACCTACTGTAAGACTGCGCCTGTGGCGGAATTATAGATAATGAGGCCCGATATCTTCTTTACGGTGTCTTACACACGCTGTACACCCTTAGGCGGGTTACTAGCCTTAACCGCGAAGTGAAAACCGTGGAATGAGAAAGGTCAGAGGCCAACAATAAAGCAATAATACTCACATACAAATGTTGGAATAGGCTACGCACGATTGGCTAGACTATGCTAGTCAGAGGCGATCACAGCCACATGAGTCTTGTCACTTTGTTATCGCAAAGTGTTTTGGCAATGTTATCGATATTCATACTGTTTGTTTAATTTACAAATCTGATGGGGTACCATAACCATAAATTTACTTCAAGACATTAAAGGAGAAAGATAATAACTGTGGAGGTTAATCTTTACGTATAAAGACCTCTAAAGGACTACTGTAAGTAAATATAATTTAATATTAAGTAAAACATGTGCGCTTAAAATTTTTTAAAATTCGCCCATATGTGAAGAATACCAGGATTTCACTTTTCGGTCGACTTTAAATTGGAATTTTATCTATTAATATTTTTTTATTTTTTTCTATTTATCTTTATTAAGTGTTTTATAGCGCTTGTTTCTGTCTTATAACCTGTTCATATACTAATTCGTTTATTGTTTTGGTTAGATTCAGCCCTTCTGTAACCTGTGTTTTTGGTGAAAACCTGGTATTCTTAACATGTGGCGTAACTGCAAAGTGAAATAAAACGGCAGAAAGTCTGAGTCATTCTTCACATGGGCCTTAAAAGTGGTATAAGTATCAGTATATAGTTGCTTTATAATTACTTGAAGAATTTCCTCCAAAGAGACTATCAAGTAAGTAAGTCTTAAGATCAGCTTCACCCAAACTTTCGATGTCGTTCCCTGATCGTATACTAGCCGTGACGCAGAATATTCCATGAGCTTGGTGCGGCCACTCTCCGAAGGCCTGTCGTCCATATGAAGTGAGTGCAACTTTGTTCTAATCACGAAACGAATCCAATACCTGTAATACATTCAGTCATTTAAACAGCGCACTTAGGATGATGCCAACTCTATAGTAAATGGAGCGGAAAAAATAGCCACCACCGGATAGGTCTAATTATAAGGACAATACTAAAAATTGTATTGAGGACAACAGTCAAAAAGACCTACCAACAGTCTGAAAAACGCACCAACAGTCAGAAAACAGTTCCAGATAGTCTACCAACCCTGCAACCTGCCAACAGTCAAGGGCTTCAAAAAAATTCCGATTATCTAAATAGGATTCCTTAAATTCGAAATAGTGAAAATAATATCAGCAGAGCCATAACTAAGGAAATTATGTCATTCTGTAGTACTGTATCTGTCTGTCTGTACTGCAGTAGCCAGTAGGCCTACTGGGCTGACAATCAGACAGTTGTTTAACACTGTATTCAGGTATTACTGCTGTACTGCAGTACTGTTACTGTAGTACTGTTCTGTTACTGTATTATGGAATCCGGGAACGGCATGGACGTTCTTCTGATCGCAGTCCAAAAAACCTGCCAACGCACAACGGACCCGTGTAGAAGTTCCAATTAACCCTTTCTGCCCTTTGGCAAACTCGAGTGGCAATCAATCGATATACTGTTTGAGACAAATTCATTTTTTCCGCTCCATTTGCAGATTTGCTATTGATATCCTAAGTCCTGTTTAAATTACTTAATAATTTATACAATCTCATGGATGCTAAAACAGTAAATATAAATAATATATAATATAATATATAATAATAATAAATAAATACATATAAACAATACGATTCGTTCTATCGTTTGCAGTACAGGTCATAACTGTTACTGTATTAGGATACAGATTGAATGCAGATGCAATGAATGGTTGGCGAATTCATTTTTTCCGCTCCATTTGCTATAGAGTTGGATCATCCCAAGTCCTGTTTAAATTACTTAATAATTTATACAATCTCACTCAATCTCATGGATGTTAAAACATATAAACAATACAGCAATAAGATTCGTTTGCAGTACAGTACAGGCTGACAGGTCATAACTGCTACTGTATCAGTGTATTACGACTTACGAGGATACAGATTAAATCCATTCGTTAGGGCGGACTGTATCTAATGCAACCGTAAGGTAGCTTACCACCTATCTGCCTATAGCAAATCAATCGAAAAGATGCAGGAGTCTCCATGGTGTAGTGGTTAGCATACCTGAACGTTTATTGGGAGACGTGGGTTCGATCCCCGCTGGTGGCGAATTCATTTTTTCTGCTCCATTCTGCCATTTGCTATAGAGTTGGATCATCCTAAGTCCTGTTTAAATTACTTAATAATTTATACAATCGCATGGATGTTAAAACATATAAACAATAAGGTTCGTTTGCAGTACAGGTACATGTCATAATCTTAACTGCTAACACTGTATTAGGCTGTTAGGATACAGATTAAATCCATCCGTTAGGGCGGACTGTATTCAGGTATGGGTAATTCCATCCTAATTCGACAAATCGCGGTGGCATGGGGTCATCGATTTCGTTTATTTTTGGATATATGGTCGGAAATGACACCTGATGAAATATTTCTGATGATGGTTGGATGGTGTCAGGGTGTAGGCATATTGGTTTTCGAGATATTGCAGTTCAAAGTTTGCGATTTATTCGAACATATCCCCAATGAAACCTACAGAAAATCTTTCTGACTAGTGGGTGGAGGTGGAGTGTCATTTTATATTTGTTGTACACATAAATAGGTCTCATACACATTAAATTGAAATACACAAAACCATGAATAAATACCACCCACTTGTCAGACCAACTTTTCTATGTGGGTGGAGGTGGAGTGTCATTTTATATTTGTTGTACACATAAATAGGTCTCATACACATTAAATTGAAATACACAAAACCATGAATAAATACCACCCACTTGTCAGACCAACTTTTCTATGTGGACAAAGATTGGACTTTTCGACAAATTTTGTCTTTTTGAGGCTTGAGTTAGAGTGGTCTGATTAGTGGGTAGCCCAAAACATTTAGTAAATAGTTAGATATACCAAATGGGGGTTCTGTGGTACAATTTTCATGTACCACCAGCAAGTCAGACTTCCATACCCAGATACCATCATTTGGAAAATTGAAACTTTCCAAAATTGCCATACTTCGGAACATCACTGCAAGCGTCTGATAAAAGATGGGTGCTTGAAATGAATCATGAGTCAGTAACATGGATAAAGGAAACATGCATGACAAGTTTCGGATCCCACCCATGCCTTCTTCAGTATATATTATTCAATTTAAAAGTTCAATTTTCAAAATTAATCGTCAGATTAAATACTTTAGAACCAAGGTCTGCTTACGGGGTTGCTCTCATAATCAGCACACATTAAGTATTTAAATGTTTTAGACACAATAAAGACTGTTTTTTCACCACCCACTTGTCAAATATTTTATGTGTAATAAACAAGGGTAAATAATTTTAACATATTATTGACTAATTTCAATACCCAATGAGTTATATACCTTCTGATACTATTAATTATTATATCATAATAGAAAGAAAAGCTGTTTGAAATTCATCTTATATAATTCCCTAATCCCGGCCAAGGGCAGCAGGGAATGGAACGTAATACAGTATGTTCATTATGATGAAGCAAGTCGGTGATAATTAATATAGTTATTATGGTAGAAAAGATAATAGATCAATTATTGAGTATAGCAGTATTGTAGATCATGCAATTCCTTTATGAACAGTGATTGCAGACAAATTCTGCATCGTAATCGAAATTAACTGGAAGGCAGCTGGTGCATGACCAATATTTATCGCACACTACCCAAATCTGCTGATTTTTTTTGTATCACTGGCCCAAAGTTTTTAACACTTATAGCAGATATTATCATCCTCATCTGTCTGATCAGTAGGAACATCAATACAAGGGACAACAGCAACCTTGCGTTGAACTGCCTTTACTTTCTTCGCTGTAGAAGATGATAAAGTACGGCATTCCAGCTTCCCATCAGCAGTATTATCATATCTATGTTATGACCGCGTCCCTGCTACACATGACACCACTTCTTGAAACCGGAGGCAGGGACGCGGTCATACCATAGATATGATATTACTGCTGATGGGAAGCTGAAGTGCCGTACTTTATCATCTTCTACAATGAAGAAAGTAAAGGCAGTTCACGCAAGGTTGATGTTGTCCCTTGTGTTGATATTCCTACTGATCAGACAGATGAGGATGAGAATATCTGCTAACTGCTACAAGTGTAAAAAACTTTGGGCCAGTGATACAAAAAAAATCAGAAGATTTGGGTGGTGTGCAATGTGTGCGATAAATATTGGTCAAGCACCAGCTGCCTGCCAGTTAATTTCGATCATTGCAATCACTGTTCATAAAGGAATTGCATGATCTACAATTTTGCTATACTCAATATTTGATCTATTATCTTTTCTACCATAATACAGACTACAGTACACAGTACAAGCTACGATTTCGTCTAAGCCTATGGGAGCCCTATCAGAAAGAAATACTACAAAGTTGATGCTACCACCATCTCTTCTAAGTTTTCCATACAACAGGAAGGGTATTTTAAAACGGCTGGATAATAAAAGGGGATTAACTGATTAACGTGTTGGGGTCTCCACATAATAAGTACAACACACGTCATAAACCAATTGAGGCTGAGGGAAAGGAACAGGTTACAGAGGCAGGCTTTTCTAACTAAAACAATAATCGGCCAGGATCGGGAAGGAGCCCTATCACCACATACTACTAACTACAATCCAGCAATCGGCATGCTGCATTGCAGCTGCATTATAGGCCCTATTAAGAATGCTGTCCCATTGTCCCGGCTTGTTGACAAAAGTGAGCCTGCACAACTCCCTTATACTCTTACAGCCTTATCACCCATGACTTTTGCTAGATCATCCACATCTTCAAGGCCAGTGTCCTTTGAGACAGTAAGAAAGATGCGTCTCAAGAAAGTCATGGGCTGTCCACCATGCTTATTCACTCCATGAGGTGCACTGGCTGGTCCCCATGGCGGAAGCAATGTCCTGCAAAGCGGAGGCGGCTTTGTTCTAGTGTCAAGCTTGGGGGAACTAATGAGACACCTCCAACTCCAATGTTATATAGTGTCTGGTTGGAGATGTGTGCATTGTACTTGACACAGTGAACCTAATCAAAACAATTAGTCAATTAACATTAACTCAATAACATAATAGGTTACAGTTTACAGTAGTCTTATTTTTGCCATACGAAAATACCACAGGTATGGGCGCTAGGTATGGGTATGAATGAACTATACAGCTATAACTCAACTACGGGTACCGCTACTGCGGTATTCACCGCTAAGGCAGTAAGGCTACTACCGCAAAGCCATACCACTACCGCAAAAAGTAACTACTGATGTCTGACTGTACGTGCTGACGTGTGCGATCCCTGCTTATAACTGTATAATACTTATAATTATTAATTTGATCATTAAAATAATGTTGCATTGTAATTATGTAATATATATGTACTGATCAGCTGATACAGGATGCAGTTTTGATTGAAATACCGATACAGTATGGCAGCATGGTTACCTACACTTGGAGTTGTACTAAAGTCCAATATTGGACTTTGGAGTCCAAAATTGGACTTGAAGTCTAAAATTGGACTTGAAGTCCAATTTTTGACTTCTCACCGACTGTAATAACTAACTATATATATTAATAATCACTGACTTGCCTAATCATAATGAACATACTGTAATACGTTCCATTCCCTGCTGCCCTTGGCCGGGATTAGGGAATTATATAGATGAATTTCAAACAGCTTTTCTTTCTATTATGATATAATAATTAATAGTATCAGACTGTCAGAAGGTATACAACTCATTGGGTATTGAAATTAGTCAATAATATGTTAAAATTATTTAGGCCTACCTTTGTTTGTTACACATAAAATATCTGACAAGTGGGTGGTGAATAAAACAGCCTTTTATTGTGTCTAAAACATTTAAATACTTAATAATATGTGCTGGTTATGAGAGCAACCTCATAAGCAGACCTTGGTTCTAAAGTATTTAATCTGACGATTAATTTTGAAAATTGAACTTTTAAATTGAATAATATATACTGAAGAAGGCATGGGTGGGATCTGAAACTTGTCATGCATGTTTCCCTTATCCATGTTACTACTCATGATTCATTTCAAGCACCCATCTTTTATCAAACGCTTGCAGTGATGTTCCGAAGTATGGCAATTTTTGAAAGTTTCAATTTTCCAGATGATGGTATTGGAGTCTGACTTGCTGGTGGTACATGAAAATTGTACCACAGAACCCCCCTTTGGTATATCTAACTATTTACTAAATGTTTTGGGCTACTCACTAATCAGACCACTCTAATTCAAGGACTCAAGCCTCAAAAAGACAAAATTTGTCGAAAAGTCCAATCTTTGGCCACATAGAAAAGTTGGTCTGACAAGTGGGTAGTATTTATTCATGGTTTTAATGTGTATGAGACATATTTATGTGTACAATAAACATAAAATGACACTCCACCCACTAGTCAGAAAGATTTTCTGTGGGTTTCATTGGGCTGTTGGGGATATGTTCGAATTAATCGCAAACTTTGAACTGCAATATCTCGAAAACCAATACACACCATCATCAGAAATATTTCATCAGGTGTCATTTTATACCATTTCCGACCATATATCCAAAAATAAACGAAATCGATGACCGCATGCCACCACCCGATTTGTCGAATTTGGATGGAATTACCCGTATTCAATAGCAACCGTAAGGTAGCTTACCACCTACGTGAACGTGACCTATAGCAAATCAATCGGAAAGATGCAGGAGCCTCCGTCTGTCCGTGCAGCCGTGGTGTAGTGGTTAGCATACCTGAACGTTTATCGGAAGATGTGGCTTCGATCCCCGCTGGTGGCGAATTCATTATTTCAGCTCCATTTGCTATACCCTAGACAGATAGACTGGATAGAGTTGGATCATCCTAAGTCCTGTTTAAATTACCGGTACTTAATAATTTATACAATCTCATGGATGTTAAAACATAAACATTTATTTAATAATTAAATTAATAATTGCTAACCTTTATTTACCACTATCTCAATGACACTGACAGACTGCAGCAAGCATAAGCTACTGCCAGACTGCCTGACAGACAAATGCGAAACACCACGCGACCACGGTACTGTAATGATAGGCCAACAGCTACAGACTGACAGAGACTCAACGATGACACCAATGATTTGACAATAATTTCATATTTCCTCTGGTCTGGACCAATCAGGAAACAGTATTCGCCTACGCGTATGTCAAATCACTCTACGTGCTCAATGTAATGTATAGATATGTGGATCTGGATACATACGACATACGTGGAAAAGTTTGACCCGCGAACAACAGGCTAATGGTGTACCGGGGTGCCAATGTCATGCTGTAGGCCTACTGTATTGCATTTGTAGGTAGGGGTACCCAAAATTTGACTGTACCAACTGATCAAAGTCCACACTCCCCTAACAGCCTAACTGCCTAACTAGTTGTGGTGGTGCAATTTTATTGACAAGCCGGCACAGCATTCTTAAAAATGCAGCTGCAATGCAGCATGCCGATCCTAGTAGTAGTAGTAGTACCTAAACCTAAGCTACAGAGCTACCTTTCAGCCTTTTACGCAGTTATTATACTGCTGTAGCTGAGTAGTGTAGTACCTGCCTACCGATACGTACGTATGTACATAACATATTACATACAGCGATACAGGTATGACAACAATGGCTTCAAAGGATGATGACATGAAAAATTTGCTTTATGAAAATTATCGGCGCGATTATCCAGATATACCAGCAGAATATGTGTACAATACTGTCGAAAGGTACTTCAAAAATATTGATAAGTGTACCAGCTTGATTCAACAACGTGATCATAGTCGACTTGATGTTTTAAGTGAGTTAAAATTTTATATACTTCCAGTAGTGCAGTAGTGCTGTAGTGTTTAAGCGGGATCCCGGCGAAAAATGTAATCCCGGTCCTGATCCCGACTTTTGGAACGGGATCTCTTTGTAAAAAATGTACGGTATTTGTTTAGTATCCGCGATAAATGGTTGCACCAGAACAGAAATGTAATATCAGTAATTATAACGAATTTGAATGCCAGTAAGCAATCCAGTCATATCAGTCTGCCAATTGGGTAATCAATTGGGCATTGTGGCAAATCCGTACCAGTGGATATAATTTTTTTGCTCGAAAACAGGTCTCTCTGGGAAAACTTTTTGGGAGAACTTTTTTTCAAAATTCAGTTGCTGGCCTGTCTCCGTGGGAAAACACTCTGACTGTCTGATATTTTCGGGAAAATTTTTTTAGTGTCCTTTACATGTTACATTGTTAACATGGATAACATTTGAAAACATGGAATACCGGAATATAATATCCTTTGAATGTAGACTAACTAACTAATATTGCCTTTCCCACGCCATTTGTTATATTTTCTTATTGTAGACGACCGACTACAGCCACAGGATGTGTGTACTTATACTCCATCTCCACCCCCACGTATTCGATATCGTTACGGGGACCCTCTACCAATTCCTGGTGTCGACCCTCAACCACCCCGACCCCCGGTCGGCCATTCCATATCACACGGGGGTTGGGACGCCCCAACTGACCACAGAGTCGTACACAAGAGCGTCACAGCTCCCTGTATAATTAGCCTGACAGAGGAGGTTGCTGGGCCTGCAACAACACTGAGAGACACAACAACAGTGCCGTTATCTATACCGAGACGGCGGGTCGACACATATCCGCCTACGGAGGATACTACACATACACCACCGGACGCACAGTACGGCGCATACATCCCAAGCAATCAGCACACGGGATACAGTTCCACGGCCAATCAGAACGACCAATCAGGCTACAGTTCTCCGATCCCAGGATTCGGCTCTCCGACATCCGTCCGGGAATTGTTCCCGGTGCTTCCGGCCACGTCGCGTTCGGGTTCGGTTACTCCTATTGCCCCCGGAAGTCCTCGCTCCTCCGATCGACATCCTCGCTACCAGCCCAACACTCCATCCCCACTCAGCGACCAACGTCGGAACCCATTGACTAATCACCGCATGGGGGAAGTGTTTCTGGATCGCAAACAGACGGTAAACCAGTTACCCGCTCTGAACGACGCAGGTGAACCAGGTGGAGATCGCTCAACCGATTTGACCAGATCTCAATCCGATCCACAAACTATTAATAGAGTCAATTACAGGTTTGTAACCTACCAAATATTTACTATGTTTTGGTACAGACTCAGATAGTGTGTACAATTCATTGTGATTTAGGCCGTTATGATAAAATAAACATTTGAGAGATGTGATTTATCTAAACGGCTTATCTGTAGTTTGTTTGTATGTTTACAGAATAGCCCATCGAGTTCCGTATTGAACGAGTTTCGTATAACCCCATTTTTCTCAAGCATTGTAGGGACACTGCCACCTGTCCACCACTTCCTCTGCCTCAAAATATCAATGCGATCTTATAACTTTAAAAATCATATCCTGTAGAAGATTTACTAAATTAGTACCCTTAATAATTATCCTAAACTGCAGTTTGTTTATGGTAAAAATACAAACACAAAGAAAAGAGATGGAAGATTACAGAACGAACAACAAATCCAACTTCAAAAGCAATACCGTTCGTTGTCTTATAGTGTCGCGTTGTTTTAAACGAAACAGAATGATAATATTCCAATTAAACTTATAATGTTAGCATCTAAACCTATTTCTATGCATCTCAATTATCTAATAAATCTCTCAATCTCCCTAGGCTTCTTTCCAGACTCACTTAAAATCGCATACACGAAATGGCCATATGATAAAAGGAATTTGTTTTACTTAGAATCGTGGCTTAGACCCTTACAACACCAATATAACTCGATTTTAGTATGTATTCGACGCGAACGACATCTTTCAAACTCGCTTCCTATTTAAACTATATATTAATGACCTACCTAAATGTACTAACCTACTAACCACTCTCTTTGCCGACGATACGACTCTCTTACAATCAGCAAGCAATATAATAAACCTATTTTCTGATACTAATATAGAATTGAGCAAGCTGTCTGATTGGTTAATTGACAATCGTCTCTCACTAAATCTCTCCAAAACAGAATATTATACTATCTTCACGAACGCCCTACAGAATTTGGACAATTTACCTAGAATAAAAATAAATTACAATAACGTCAAAAAATCACAATGTACCAAATTCTTAGGCATCTACGTAGACAACAAACTCTCATGGCAACCCCACATAAAATATATCACTAAGATTTCTAGAACTATATATAGAACCTATAGATATATATATTCTAGAACCTATATATAGGTTGCGCCATATTTTTCCAATGAATATTCTACTTCAACTGTACTTCACTCTGATCTACCCCTATTGCCCTATTTATCCTATGGACTAATTTTATGGGGGGAGTACCTACTCTACAATACTGAAACCGCTCCGTACTAAAGTAAATAAAATAATGCATAACATTCTCTCATTATCAAGCCTCTTCAAATCCAATATACAAATCACTTTCCATCCTACCTCTTGATCTATTATACAATCATCAACTATCCCTCTTCATGTATGATATAAATAACTCTCTATCCGAAACTACTGATATAAGAAATTTCTTTAGAAAAACTGAAACAATTCACTGAAACAACTAACCCGCTCTTCTACACGTTATTCATTACATTCAAACTGCCCGACTTACGTCTACCCAACAATCCGTTAGCTGATGAGGGCCGAGTAACTCAAAAAATCTTGAGATTGACCTTGAAACTAACCTTGAATCTATTTTACTAGTATTCCTATCTGAAATATTTCAAGGTCAACCTTAAGGTAGACTTCAGATTTTCCTCAAGGAAAACTTGAAATTTCAAGCCGGTAACACAAAATATCTTGACTTGAGTTGAAGTCAAGGTTCGAGATAAATTTCAAGGTAGCCATGTAGGTACCTTCAAATTTCAAGGTATCTTCAAATCAATGTTTCAGCTGTTAGCTGTAGCCTTCCGCTACCGGTACCGTAAGCGGCATTTTTGCAGAATACCCCAGACCCGAAATTTCTAAATAAAACTCAGTTTATCATGAATATAATGAATGATACTGTAGCTAGAGTTATACTGTACAGCGGCACTTCTACGAGTATGTGTAACCATGACCGGGATTTTTTGGTAGTAGCTAGTTTTTGCTACTTTTTTTTAATTTTAATTAATTTTTAATTTTTTTTAATTTTTAATAATCGCCATGTCGTGTAACATTTTGTTCTTGGAATGTAGTTAAATAAATTGTCAGGGGACGCTAAAACACAAATTGTATCATCTCACGGACGTCTTCTAACATGCTTAAATATATTTTAAATTTTGGTAAGAAACATTACGTAGGATGTCATATAAAACCATCAATAAGCCTATTCATTGGAATGGTAGTGGTTGTAATGCGAAGGTTGCGAAATGTCTTGCCCAATCTTTATTATAATTTTCGTTAGGTACAGCTTAGCAAATTAGGTAAAAAGGCGTTCAGGTGGGATCGAAGTGGTGACCTCCGTGATGGAAGTCTGACGCTCTAACCATTCAGCTAGCGGCTCAGGTAAAAGGGAGACCTGGAAATACTATCTGATACCTTGTATGTCCGCACTTTACCTCATCATGGCCTCCCATCTGTCAACACATCGCCTGTGAAAGCGGTATTCATTTTAGTAACCAACCACCTTAAAGCTCGGTTGCATCTCTATAGTTCCTAATTTTAGTTTAAGTACTACATTGCTCACCCTCACAACCGTGATTATATTTCCCACATACCGGTACAGTATGTCACTTCGATATACTGTATAGGCCAAACTGTTGTGGTCAGTAAACTATGTACTGCCTGTAATCTGTTTAGAAGGTGCGTGGTTTTATCGAAATTACAATTGCCAAAGTGTTTCAACAGTGTGTGTTTAACGCTTTAACGTACTGTATTGAGTAGGCCTACTGTATATTATTGCAGGTATACACAATGGGATTCACTGCATAACCTAGGCAACTGCTGAAATAAACAAATATGTCGTCCATCTTTAATATTCAAGGTGAGCCTTGAAATTTCAAGTATCACCTTGACTAAGTATTGCTTTGAGTTACCCGCTTGACTGAAACTCAAGAAAATCTTAGTCAAGGTAAAACTTGAGTTTCAAGGTGACCTTGAAGTGGATTTCAAGGTCAATCTCAAGATTTTTTGAGTTACTCGGCCCTGGAATGTCACCCCACCCTATATCCCGGAAAAGTGATCCAAAGTTTCATTTTCCCGAACTTACACAAAAATTACTGTTCTCTAAAATATAATCGGCCTCTATTGTTTCCATATCCCAAAACGTCATTTACTATATCCTTCACTCACTCTATCTTATTATATTCAAATTGAAAAAACATAATAAGTCTACATTAGTACATTACTACTGTCTGTTTCGCTAAATTCTAACAGACTAGACGGAATCCACATTTTAAATTCTTAAATACTGTAATCTAAAATATCATTTAGTACATTTTACAACTTTGAAGTATTGTCTTTTTTTAAAACAATTATAGAGACCAAACACGTCACCCCCCCCCCCCCCCCCCCCCCCCCCGTATCTATCAGCTACTGCAGTTGGGCTATACTAGTTTCGCTATTGCCTGGCTGTGGTAGCAGCACCAAGACCACACATTAGCAATTTCCATAATAAATATTAATTTGTGTGTGCGATTTATTATAATTTGGTAGATATGAAATAAATTATTATACTTGATACTTGACTTCAAATGCAATACCGTTCGCAGCCTCATAGTGTCGCTGTGTTTTAAACGAAGCACAGTGATATAATGTAGTTTGTTTCATTTAGCGCAACTTGGGTTAAAAGGGATTCAATTAAAGTGAAAGTAAATTCAAATATATTTGTACTGGTTCAACATCAATGGCAAAACGTATTAATTGTCTGTGTTTCATGTAGTGATCATGGTGGTTACATTGGTTTGGTATATTGACTTTTGACTTAGACCCTTATGATATGACAGCATCGATATATATTTATATATCAATTTGAAGGTCTTGTAGGTCTATAGTTTATAACTAACATACATAATACATATTTTATACAATTTAGTTTATAGAGATCGCAAAGAATTATATTGGTCAATCCAATTTGATAAACCCTCATGTAAATGTGAATTAATAATATCTCAACCACTCATTTTGCGACAGATGGGGAAGGGGGACTCTCGTCTCTTTGGTTGGTAAATAAGTCAAATAGGTCGAAAGTAAAACTCAAAGCCATGATGGTGGAAGTTCTTTAATTCAAGATTTCCTATTTATTTCCCTTTATTTTATTTTTGAAGTATCGGAAATGAATCTTCCAAGAAATCTCCCCGTGGTGCTACTTTTGCGAGTGGAACTGTGCCGCGTCGTGATGCGGAACGCAGATGGGAACGTGGAGATGATCTCAGACTTGGGGAACAGAATGTTCGCTTGCATAACATTAGCCAAAGGGTCGATAATGACCTCGCACGTCAGCTCCAATTCAAGTACGGTATAGACGAGCTTAACAAGGGGGTGACAGCTCAATCTGCCAAGCAGGTTAGTGACTGTCTGCTGTCAGCTCAGTCTAGCAAGCAGGTTAGTGGCTGTCTGCTGTCAGCTCAATCTAGCAAGCAGGTTAGTGACTGTCTGCTGTCATCTCAATCTAGCAAGCAGTTAAGTGGCTGTCAGGTCAGTCTAGCAAGCAAGTTAGTGACTGTCTGCTGTCAGCTCAATCTAGCAAGCAGGTAAGTGGCTGTCTGCTGTCAGCTCAATCTAGCAAGCAAGTAAGTGGCTCTCTGCTGTCAGCTCAATCTAGCAAGCAGGTAAGTGGCTGTCAGCTCTGTCTAGCAAGCAGGTTAGTGGCTGTCTGCTGTCAGCTCAATCTAGCAAGCAGGTTAGTGACTGTTTGCTGTCAGCTCAATCTAGTAAGCAGGTAAGTGGCTGTCAGCTGTCAGCTCAATCTAGCAAGCAGGTTAGTGGCTGTCTTCTGTCAGCTCAATCTAGCAAGCAAGTAAGTGGCTGTCTGCTGTCAGCTCAATCTAGCAAGCAGGTAAGTGGCTGTCAGCTCTGTCTAGCAAGCAGGTTAGTGACTGTCTGCTGTCAGCTCAATCTAGCAAGCAGGTTAGTGACTGTCTGCTGTCATCTCAATCTAGCAAGCAGGTTAGTGGCTGTCTGCTGTCGGCTCAATCTAGCAAGCAGGTAAGTGGCTGTCAGCTGTCAGCTCAATCTAGCAAGCAGGTAAGTGGCTGTCAGATCAGTCTAGCAAGCAGGTTAGTGACTGTCTGCTGTCAGCTCAATCTAGCAAGCAGGTAAGTAGCTGTCAGCTCAGTATAGCAACAGGTTAGTGACTGTCTGCTGTCATCTCAATCTAGCAAGCAGGTTAGTGGCTGCCTGCTGTCAGCTCAATCTAGCAAGCAGGTTAGTGACTGTCTGCTGTCAGCTCAATCTAGCAAGCAGGTTAGTGGCTGTCTGCTGTCAGCTCAATCTAGCAAGCAGGTAAGTGGCTGTCAGCTCTGTCTAGCAAGCAGGTTAGTGACTGTCTGCTGTCAGCTCAATCTAGCAAGCAGGTTAGTGACTGTCTGCTGTCATCTCAATCTAGCAAGCAGGTTAGTGGCTGTCTGCTGTCAGCTCAATCTAGCAAGCAGGTAAGTGGCTGTCTGCTGTCAGCTCAATCTAGCAAGCAGGTTAGTGGCTGTCTGCTGTCAGCTCAATCTAGCAAGCAGGTAAGTGGCTGTCAGCTCAGTCTAGCAAGCAGGTTAGTGGCTGTCTGCTGTCAGCTCAATCTAGCAAGCAGGTTAGTGACTGTCTGCTGTCAGCCCAATCTAGCAAGCAGGTTAGTGGCTGTCTGCTGTCAGCTCAATCTAGCAAGCAGGTAAGTGGCTGTCAGCTCAGTCTAGCAAGCAGGTTAGTGGCTGTCTGCTGTCAGCTCAATCTAGCAAGCAGGTAAGTCGCTGTCAGCTTTGTCTAGCAAGCAGGTTAGTGGCTGTCTGCTGTCAGCTCAATCTAGCAAGCCGGTTAGTGGCTGTCTGCTGTCAGCTCAATCTACCATTAGTGACATGTAGTGAAGTGATAGTGTTGTCTTTTATATCTCTTTTCTTACTCCGCCAAGCTAAACGGTATGTCCAAGTATTCCATTGGAATGTTTCATTTTCTGTAGTTGTTTCTGACGTGCCAAGGGCGTTGGTGAATCTGTTTAGTTGGGTTAGTGTTCAAACGGGATGCCTATCCGGAAAAATACGGCTAGATCCCGGTAAAAAATGTAATACCTGTTCCGATCCCAACATTATGGGAACGGAATCCCAAAGTTATAAATTTATTGGATATTGTCGCTGGTACCAAAGTTGACCTAATTTATTTAATTTAGTTAAATAAATTTATTTAAATTTAATTTAATAGCTATAAAGTTATTTTCAATATAATTGTATCTTAGTAATATTTCAGTAGTGAAGTGGTATAAAGTTGCCATTTCGTATTTATACACCGACGATATGTAACTATTAAATTCAACGTTAAAATCACGGTCCCGTTACGTAAAGGTCTAATCACTCCTAAACGCTGACGCGGATGCATTGAATATTAATGGTCGTATTTTCATTTTAGGTTGAAATTTTGCGGATCACCAAAGAAAATCAGAACATTCGTAACGACACTAGCCGACTGATAAATGAGTTGACGCTGCTAAAAAGGCGACCACAACTAGCCCCCATGGCACCTTACCCACCCCCCATGGCACCTCCTTACCCACCATCCCCCCACCCATCCCCCCATACCCTCCTTCCGTCCCCCCATCCCCTCTTACCGTCCCCCCTGCCCCCCTCACCCCAACCTGGTTCCCACACCCCCTCCCCCCAACCACATCCACGACTACGCGCGCCACTGGCGCAGGCTACCTCTCCCTCCTTTGACGACGGGAGCCAGAAATGGCGCTGTGTCCGATGCGACTACGACAACCACCACCTAATGAATAAGTGCGAGCTGTGTGAAACTCCTATACCATTAGATGAGGACCACAGATAAAGTTTATTGCCGAACTAGTACTTATGTACTAGTAGTTAATAATTATTCGTTCATTTTTTAATAAATAACAATTATTACTCTGGAGTCCCGAATAGACGGCGCGACACGGTTATTAATTTTTGAATTCTTTTATTCCAGAACTATTCCAACTATTAATTTTTTTCTAAAAGATTTAGTACATTTTTATTATGAGTAATTAAACGTTTGTTCTCATAATAATTGTGAGTTGAAAGTGAAAGAAAACAAAAACCGTGTAGCGACTATACCATAACGGTGGCCGTACCGGTATGTACTGCTGTACCTGTACGCCTATACTGTATGTTAAATAAGTAGGAACAGTCATGTTCCACCCACCACGTCTATTCGGCACTCCAGAGTACAAGGCTTTGTCATATATGATAATGGATAAATGGCACAATGCTAGTGTATTGCAAATTGACGCTAATTTATGTAAATATGTGCAATTCTCATTTACTGCGACTATAAGTGGATTACCAATAGTTTGGGAGTAACATAATTGGGGTGGACGGGCCTTTCCTAAAAATAGACGTACAATTTTATTCTTATTTTATAAGCAACGCCAAATTTACAGTACATTATTTTATAAACTATGATTTATTAATGTATTTCATTGGTTTTGCTAGATATTTAATTAAATCGCAGAACCAGGTGACACGGCGCAAAGTATCGCTTCAGAGTTCTGGGAAGATATAATGGGGCGGTGGCGGGAAGATACAATGGGGCGGCGGCGGGAAGATACAATGGGGCGGCGGCGGGAAGATATAACGGGGCGGCGGCGGGAAGATATAATGGGGCGGTGGCGGGAAGATATAACGGGGCGGCGGCGGGAAGATACAATGGGGCGGCGGCGGGAAGATATAATGGGTCGGCGGCGGGAAGATACAATGGGGCGGCGGCGGGAAGATATAATGGGTCGGCGGCGGGAAGATATAACGGGGCGGCGGCGGGAAGATACAATGGGGCGGCGGCGGGAAGATATAACGGGGCGGCGGCGGGAAGATATAATGGGGCGGTGGCGGGAAGATATAACGGGGCGGCGGCGGGAAGATACAATGGGGCGGCGGCGGGAAGATATAATGGGTCGGCGGCGGGAAGATATAATGGGGCGGCGGCGGGAAGATATAATGGGGCGGTGGCGGGAAGATATAACGGGGCGGCGGCGGGAAGATACAATGGGGCGGCGGCGGGAAGATATAATGGGTCGGCGGCGGGAAGATACAATGGGGCGGCGGCGGGAAGATATAATGGGTCGGCGGCGGGAAGATATAATGGGGCGGTGGCGGGAAGATATAATGGGGCGGCGGCGGGAAGATATAATGGGGCGGCGGCGGGAAGATATAACGGGGCGGCGGCGGGAAGATACAATGGGGCGGCGGCGGGAAGATATAATGGGGCGGTGGCGGGAAGATATAATGGGGCAGTGGCGGGAAGATACAATGGGGCGGCGGCGGGAAGATACAATGGGGCGGCGGCGGGAAGATACAATGGGGCGGCGGCGGGAAGATATAATGGGGCGGTGGCGGGAAGATATAATGGGGCAGTGGCGGGAAGATACAATGGGGCGGTGGCGGGAAGATATAATGGGGCAGCGGCGGGAAGATATAATGGGGCAGTGGCGGGAAGATACAATGGGGCGGCGGCGGGAAGATACAATGGGTCGGCGGCGGGAAGATATAATGGGTCGGTGGCGGGAAGATATAATGGGGCGGTGGCGGGAAGATATAACGGGGCGGCGGCGGGAAGATACAATGGGGCGGCGGCGGGAAGATATAATGGGGCGGTGGCGGGAAGATATAATGGGGCAGTGGCGGGAAGATATAATGGGGCGGCGGCGGGAAGATATAATGGGGCGGCGGCGGGAAGATACAATGGGGCGGCGGCGGGAAGATACAATGGGTCGGCGGCGGGAAGATATAATGGGTCGGTGGCGGGAAGATATAATGGGGCGGTGGCGGGAAGATATAATGGGGCAGTGGCGGGAAGATACAATGGGGCAGTGGCGGGAAGATACAATGGGTCGGCGGCGGGAAGATATAATGGGGCGGCGGCGGGAAGATACAATGGGTCGGCGGCGGGAAGATATAATGGGTCGGTGGCGGGAAGATACAATGGGTCGGCGGCGGGAAGATATAATGGGTCGGTGGCGGGAAGATATAATGGGGCGGTGGCGGGAAGATATAATGGGGCAGTGGCGGGAAGATACAATGGGGCGGCGGCGGGAAGATACAATGGGGCAGTGGCGGGAAGATATAATGGGGCGGCGGCGGGAAGATATAATGGGTCGGTGGCGGGAAGATACAATGGGGCGGCGGCGGGAAGATATAATGGGGCGGCAGCGGGAAGATATAATGGGGCGGCGGCGGGAAGATACAATGGGGCGGCGGCGGGAAGATACAATGGGGCGGCGGCGGGAAGATACAATGGGGCGGCGGCGGGAAGATATAATGGGGCGGCGGCGGGAAGATACAATGGGGCGGCGGCGGGAAGATATAATGGGGCGGCGGCGGGAAGATATAATGGGGCGGCGGCGGGAAGATACAATGGGGCGGCGGCGGGAAGATACAATGGGGCGGCGGCGGGAAGATACAATGGGTCGGCGGCGGGAAGATATAATGGGTCGGTGGCGGGAAGATATAATGGGGCGGTGGCGGGAAGATATAATGGGGCAGTGGCGGGAAGATACAATGGGGCGGCGGCGGGAAGATACAATGGGTCGGCGGCGGGAAGATATAATGGGTCGGTGGCGGGAAGATATAATGGGGCGGTGGCGGGAAGATATAACGGGGCGGCGGCGGGAAGATACAATGGGGCGGCGGCGGGAAGATATAATGGGGCGGTGGCGGGAAGATATAATGGGGCAGTGGCGGGAAGATATAATGGGGCAGTGGCGGGAAGATACAATGGGGCGGCGGCGGGAAGATATAATGGGGCGGCGGCGGGAAGATATAATGGGGCGGTGGCGGGAAGATATAATGGGGCAGTGGCGGGAAGATATAATGGGGCAGTGGCGGGAAGATACAATGGGTCGGCGGCGGGAAGATATAATGGGTCGGTGGCGGGAAGATATAATGGGGCGGTGGCGGGAAGATATAACGGGGCGGCGGCGGGAAGATACAATGGGGCGGCGGCGGGAAGATATAATGGGGCGGTGGCGGGAAGATATAATGGGGCAGTGGCGGGAAGATATAATGGGGCGGCGGCGGGAAGATATAATGGGGCGGCGGCGGGAAGATACAATGGGGCGGCGGCGGGAAGATACAATGGGTCGGCGGCGGGAAGATATAATGGGTCGGTGGCGGGAAGATATAATGGGGCGGTGGCGGGAAGATATAATGGGGCAGTGGCGGGAAGATACAATGGGGCGGCGGCGGGAAGATACAATGGGTCGGCGGCGGGAAGATATAATGGGTCGGTGGCGGGAAGATACAATGGGTCGGCGGCGGGAAGATATAATGGGTCGGTGGCGGGAAGATATAATGGGGCGGTGGCGGGAAGATATAATGGGGCAGTGGCGGGAAGATACAATGGGGCGGCGGCGGGAAGATACAATGGGGCAGTGGCGGGAAGATATAATGGGGCGGCGGCGGGAAGATATAATGGGTCGGTGGCGGGAAGATACAATGGGGCGGCGGCGGGAAGATATAATGGGGCGGCAGCGGGAAGATATAATGGGGCGGCGGCGGGAAGATACAATGGGGCGGCGGCGGGAAGATACAATGGGGCGGCGGCGGGAAGATACAATGGGGCGGCGGCGGGAAGATATAATGGGGCGGCGGCGGGAAGATACAATGGGGCGGCGGCGGGAAGATATAATGGGGCGGCGGCGGGAAGATATAATGGGGCGGCGGCGGGAAGATACAATGGGGCGGCGGCGGGAAGATACAATGGGTCGGCGGCGGGAAGATATAATGGGTCGGTGGCGGGAAGATATAATGGGGCGGTGGCGGGAAGATATAACGGGGCGGCGGCGGGAAGATACAATGGGGCGGCGGCGGGAAGATATAATGGGGCGGTGGCGGGAAGATATAATGGGGCAGTGGCGGGAAGATATAATGGGGCAGTGGCGGGAAGATACAATGGGGCGGCGGCGGGAAGATATAATGGGGCGGCGGCGGGAAGATATAATGGGGCGGTGGCGGGAAGATATAATGGGGCAGTGGCGGGAAGATATAATGGGGCAGTGGCGGGAAGATACAATGGGGCGGCGGCGGGAAGATATAATGGGGCGGCGGCGGGAAGATATAATGGGTCGGTGGCGGGAAGATATAATGGGGCGGTGGCGGGAAGATATAATGGGGCAGTGGCGGGAAGATATAATGGGTCGGTGGCGGGAAGATATAATGGGGCGGTGGCGGGAAGATATAATGGGGCAGTGGCGGGAAGATACAATGGGGCGGCGGCGGGAAGATACAATGGGGCGGCGGCGGGAAGATATAATGGGGCGGCGGCGGGAAGATACAATGGGGCGGCGGCGGGAAGATATAATGGGGCAGTGGCGGGAAGATACAATGGGGCGGCGGCGGGAAGATACAATGGGGCGGCGGCGGGAAGATATAATGGGGCGGCGGCGGGAAGATATAATGGGGCGGCGGCGGGAAGATACAATGGGGCGGCGGCGGGAAGATACAATGGGGCGGTGGCGGGAAGATATAATGGGGCGGCGGCGGGAAGATATAATGGGGCGGCGGCGGGAAGATATAATGGGGCGGCGGCTATCGGAATATAATTTCTTAATGAAAAAAGCTGTTTTATTCTTAAATTGTTACTTTTTCGCTCAAATATATCCCAAAGTCGGGAGAAAAGATGAGTACATTTTTTCCCTAGGGAGAATAAATAGTAACCCATAGGATTGCATAGATTTTACTTTTTCCCGACGAAAAAAGTAAAATAAAATATTTTTGGTGGAATTTCTTAAATTTTATTAAATATGTTGAAAGAGCATCGAATTAGAAAAGGTTTGTACGTAATTTGGGCAAAATCATGCACTCAAAAGTTATTGCACCTTTAGTGACTGCAAGGCGAACTCCAAAACGGACTCAATATCCAATATTATAGTTTATGTAGTTAAGCGGCTCTCTTAAGCTACGTAATAAATATTCGAAATTAAATAAATTAAACTAAATAAAAACTAAATTATTTAACATTGAGTAAGGCATCATCAGGAGTTGAAAAGGACAATGCTTTGAATCGCAGTAACTATGAAAGCAATATAGTTAAATACAGTAATACTTAAATATAGTTCAATTTATTATGTACCACTATACAGTATCGCTCTATCTTTTAAATTAAAGAATTGAACAACAAAAAAGTACCAATTTAAGAATAAATGACGTATTTCATGGGAAAAAGTACTGAAAGTAGAACACCCCACGTAGAACAACCTCGCTGGCGCTCAGTAAATAATCTAGGATACTCAAAAAGTTCTACTTTTTTCCCAAGTAATATCATAATTAATTTTCTTTCTTTAAAAGAGGGGGGGGGGGGGGGGGGGGGGGGAACTGGACGCGATAAAAATTTATCCCTCTCCAGGGGAAATTGGACGCAAATAACAGCTGATTACTCTCAAAAATAAAACTGTAACCTGTTCTATTGACTTTCGTTTATTGTTTAGGTTTGAATAACGTGCCACTGTAACCTGCTCCTTTCCCTAAATTGAGAATTTAACATTGAGGCGGGATATTAATTCGCCAAGGCGAGTTTCCCCCCCTGTCTCAAAGATTCACATTTGAATTTCAGTTTCGATTTAATGTAAATTTATTATTTGACATTTGTGGTATTATTCTGTAACACCAATGTATAATTAAACACCGGTAGTAGCCTCCTACTATATATATACTAGCTATTATAATTAAATACATTTTTTGAGTGCAGTTAATGTTCCCTAACATAATAATACAAAACTAACCCTAAATACAAAAACTAAAACTATAATTAAGTGGACTTATTTTGTACTTATTGGCATGAAGGCCGGATAATAACGTCAGAATATTGACAAACTTTCAGAGACTGCGAGACTTAAAGGGTTCCATTTACGCTTTAGTTAGCGCTTGGACTCAGTATTTAATCCAAATAAAGAACCGACTCTCCGAAGAGAGTCTGTAAATGAGAGTGGCATATTGTATTTCATAGCGTATTTGTAGCATTTAGTTTATATTCATTGGTGCCGAGTTAACTTTATATATTCAAATTTACGTAGTTCTTTATTAATATATACTGTGAATTTATGATTTAAGATTTTATTTATTAATTGCCATAATTAATTGCCATAATAATGCCATAATTCCAAAAACTAATAAATTATTCACATATAACTTTAAGATATAAAAATGTAAAGTTGAAAATTTGTAGATCAATAGCACCAAAAAACCACCCGATTTTTATTTTATTCAAAATAAACTCTCTTTCCTTCCATTACCCGAACGGAACCTGATGGCCTACATCCGTTTCGACAAAAAGACAGAACATGTCTAATGGATTACTCTAAATTTTCTTTACCACAAACTACTTTTCCTGAACCAAACCGCTTAACGAACGTTAACTTTTCCCCAGGTGAAATTTTGTGTGATCTGAAATCTCTCGATTCCGATGGGGCTACCATGGGGCCCAGCTTAGCAGATTTCAAACAAAATGATGAAGCATGGTATGCCGGCTATTATTTCTCATGTCACATAATTGTTTCAGTATTTGTTTGACAACGGCGTACATCCAAACAAATCGAAACTACGTTGTTATTATTCCCTTACTAAAAAAGATTCCTACAAGCATATGTTTAAACTATCGTCCAGTTGCCATAACAAATAACATCGACAAACTGTTCGAACACTACATACATAGTGACATACAACATAGTGACATTTCATTTTTTCGCATATTAAAGCTTTCATTTCAAAACACGTTTGTTCGTTTGGAGGTGACGGGACAATTTATCAATTACTTTCATTATACAATGCCTTTGTACAAACACTATAGATAAAGGCAAGGAATCATAACTTATGTACTAGCAAGTAAAATCAGCTTATACGCCGATGATACACGTACATAGAGATTAACAAAACTGAATTATTTTTCAGCGGCCGCAGCCCTTAATAAGGACCTAGTTGCTGTTTCAATGTCATCTACCCCTTTTCACTCAGTCAGTTGGATACTGAAATGACCGAACGAACACAAACATCTCGGCTGCATTTTCACCCCCCAATTTGAAATGGCACACTCAAGTGTCATCAATGCTCGCCTCTGCCAACATGAAACTAAACATGTTTGAGAGCTGTTAAATACTTATAGTAAGTATAGTAGCCCAAAATATAGACTTCATTTCAAAAAACAAACAACTTATACTCCAGTTGTTGTTTACTCACACAACAAGGTTCCCTTATCCCTCTTACTTTCAGCAAGGCAATACGGCCTGTTAGCTAGACGCCGCTGCCTCTGCTCTGCCCTAAACAACGATTTATATATGAATCACGTCCAAATTTTATTTACCGAACGTAGCAAGGTTAATACAGAATTTCATTTTTTTATTCAAATTCACTCGTGCCGTAACGATATAAATAAAGTGCAATTTTATGAACAATGACGTATATAGTTATTATTCAACTAATATATTTATTCAACAATGGATAATTAAATAAATATTCTAATTGATTAACAACCTAATATACTATAACAAAAAAGCAATACAATGACATTACATCGATCTAATCTTAATAAGGGTTTGGGCCGCCACTAAAGACAATATAACAAATTAGTAATCAGCTGTTTGGCATTGATTTTCCCCTGGAGAGGGATGACTTTTTATTGCATCGAAAGTTCCCCGCTCCTCCCCACCTGTCCCTACCCCTATTATATCAGTCAATACAATATTTACCAAAGTCTTTATTACCTACCATGTGGGCGACACTGTGACAGGCAGACCCCACTGGCTGGCTGGTACACTAACACGGAAAATTTCTAAACTTTTGCCAGACTACATGTGTACCAAGTTGGATAGATTTCATCAAGATTTGGCTGAGTTATCAACGTTTTAAATTGAACACAACAGAACGACAGACACACCGATTGAGTTAGTGGTACGTGTATGCTAAGCTGGCTTACTTTTGTGGCTCGCCCCACACTGAGTTCGCAATGCAAAAAATTTGCAACAAAAAGCAGAGTTTCTGAGTAAAATCAAGCAGCACATTTCTCAGTAATTTCGCCCAGGCGCGGGGTCATGATATGCTCCTATGTTATGTTTTACAAGCGTGGCGCAGGGTCACCTTACAGTACACCTAGCTATTTCTTAACCGGGCGAAGTGTCATGTCACACATACACATATACTTGCAAAATTTATCAATCATGTTTGAATGCAGTTCTAAGCCCTCTGAAAAATTGGATTGGTCCTTTGAGCTGCTGCTGACTGTTTTTTCATAATACTTTTAAAGTTAATATATGAAATTTAATGTACACAGCAGGCCTCCCAGAGATTCCTTTTTTCCCTTATTTTTAGAAGTTTGTTTTTGTTTGTCCTTTTTCACACATTTTTTTCCTTTTTTTGGTTCAACTTCAGCTTGCTGTTGATATTGACAAGGTTATAACAGAGATTGACGGGGATATGCCGATTTTTATTTTGAGTGTTTATTTTGACAAAAATCACAAGCTAAGCTACCATAAAAATGTAGCAGTTGAGGGAACTTTAATATAATTATTTTCTGAGGCCGCCTTGGTGAATTAACATTTTGATTTTCAATTTAGGGAAAGCTACAGGTTGCAGTGGCAGTATATTCTAACCTAAACAATAAAGTAAAACCTATAACACTTACAGTTTCATTTTTGCTCATAATCAGCTGTTATTTGCATCCGTTTTCCCTTGGAGATGGTTGAATTTAAATTGCGTCTAAGAAAAGCATTTTTGTTTTTATATAAATGTAGCAACGACCGCCGGAAATCCGTACCAAAGTTTTTATGTTACTTTCAAACTAAAGTTCTATTTACAAGCGTTTGATAAACCTTTATCAATGACCATCAATCTGCCGAGCTCAACCATCTCTGATAACTAGGCAAAAAAGGTGAAAATTTCGTAATTGTTTTTAATTAAACTGTTCTTATTTCATTGATCCCCTCTTTCTGTGTTTCTACTTTTTAACTTAAACTTTGATCTCTTCCTGTCATTTAATACAGTGATGTTTCTTAATAGGCCTATATAAGGTTAATGAAATATAATGTTTACTATCCTTTGTTTTTAAAGATAATCGATAAAAATAAATAGATAAATATATTTGATATCGGTGTTGTTAATTTTAAGTTGTAATCTGTTGTTATCGGTGGTAGTGCGAGATCGTTATGAGTACCAGTTAAATAACTGGGAGCAAATCATGGGATAGGAGTAGCGACCACCCCTACCCTCGGGTAGCAGCTATCGAAAGAGGAGCCTTCGGGTCGCCTCCGGCTTCGGCCGACTGTTTGCTTGCTTGATCGGTGGTAGTAGGAATAGGAAGGTTAGTAAATATGGTGTACTCAGTTTTCTTCAGGTTTAGTAATAGTTTATTGTCACGTAACCAGTCGTAGATTTTGGTTAATTCACTGTCATAAAGCAATGCTTGTCTCCCAATCGGACTTACAAGTTTAAGTTTAATAAAGAAAGCAAATAGAACATGTTCTTAATGTTCTGAAATGTTCTATAATATACAGCAGATTCAAAAGTTCAACATTACGAATATGATATATATATCAGCCCCCCCCCCCCCCCCCCCCCCTGCTAATAGTCAACAAAAGTATTATTACAAATATGATTTAATAATTATCAGTGTTATTGTTCAAAAATACATAAATGTAGACACTCAAGGCGAAATTAATTAATCCATATAAAATTAATGTATTAGTAGGCGTCTAACACCTCTACTAAATTTATATATAAACTACATAATAAATATATTATTATCGATGATGTTATGTGAGGGCCTCACCTAACTAAGCGAAATTTTTACCAAAATGTGATTATTGTATTATTGTATGTGACTATTATTGATTGATCCATTATGTAGCATATAGCTGAGGGGGTGAAAACGCCGACAAACGTAAACATTAAGGTTAAAAAGAACAGGTTACAGCGACAGACTGTAAAACAATAAATGTTCACTTGTTACAGTTTTAGACCCTTCGAAGACCATCGATATTATAAACTTGAGAGTAAACAAACAACACTTAATATTATAATGTGGAGAGGCGAAGGTGTCGTAGTAGTTTATGAAATAAGTTAAAATCTCTGAACCCAATAATCTAAAGAATAATTGAAGAGCTCTGGATTCGGTTATATAATTAAAACCAAGCCGGTGTTACTAATTACACCTAATCGGTAATTCTGTGTTTCACTACTTACCCTTTTTCTCTATGTAACGCACCGGCACGTACTAAACAATACCCAAATTAAATGTTATGTAAAAATAATAATAATAAATAATTAATATGGTGTATTTCATCACAAGATTACTGCGCATTACTGGATTACTCCCTACTATTACTTTGTACTTTTACAACTGGTGGTATAAAAGAAAAAGGTTACAACGATGGTGAAATAATGAATAATATCAGGACCGATATCTACTTTTTTGCCTAGACTTAGACTCGTCTGGACTATATATATTACAACTGAAGCACAGAGATAAATAATGGTATCAAATAAAGTTAGACATCAACGTCATGTAGTTATTTTATTCCCTCCCAGACACACGTATGTAAACTGACACGGTACCTGTATAATATTTAGTATTACAATAACTAGTTTGTTTATTTAGAGTTCTAGCGATTAGAACTTGTGTTTATTTATATATCTCGCTAATAATAATATCAGTAAGATATTACTTACTCACATAAAATCATAATAATATTTCTTTAAAGCTTAAAATAATGTGTTTCTGTTGAAGTTATACAAAGTTTAATAAAAGTAAACCCCCAAGCACTGTGTTTATTACAGCGGGTCACAACAGCACAATGTCAGTCGGTCCAAACGAGTCAGAATATTTATGCCAGGCAGGCGCCGAAACCCTTTTTGACGGCGTCTCTTGCGAAAGGTATGTAACTTAATGAATACCACGCCATCGCAAGAAATTGTACAATAACAAAAAGTAACGCCAACGCGTTCTTCTTCCACCATAAAGCGGCGCATAAAGTAAGAATTAGAGCCAAGAACATAACGATCGTTGCAATAATACGCTTCTCGGCAAACATGTTTTTACACTGCTTTAGAGGTCCCATTAGGAAACACGTGCTAGATAAGGCACAGATATTTCCGAGACTGTAAAATATGGCGAAAAGCGTCATACCGAGATTGAAAAACAAGGAAATTGTTCCAAAAATCGACATCAATATCCCGACCACGAAGCAGATAATGAACCCTTTTATTCTTGTTGACCAGCTCAATGACGTTGTGTCACTTATTTGAGCGATAATACCTTCTTGGTCATCTTTATCACCAGATATTGATTTTCGTATTTTATCCATTGGCTGATAAGACATCAATTAATGTTTTTGTACATTCATATAAGTATCACAATTTATCATATCTAGGCCTATCATAGCCTAAAGACAGTCAACCCCCGGTTAAAATTCACTAGCCACTGCTGTTTCAATGTCATCTCCCCCTTTTCACTCAGTTGGTTACTGAAATGACCGAACGAACACAAGCATCTCGGCTGCATTTTCACCCCCAATTTGAAATGGCACACTCAAGTGTCATCAATGCTCGCCTCTGCCAACATGAAGTCTAAAAAACGAGGATAGGTTGAAAGACAGAAAGAACAAGGAACGGTAACACAGTAACAGATCAGCAGCTGGCCGGCTTGACTGTACAGCTGTAGGTTTGCAGTCATAGTTTGTAGAAAATATGAATATAACATTGTTTGCAAGAAGGAAATAGGTTGAAACCCCATTTCACAGACATTGCACATTGGTAACACTTTCATTCTGTCTGGAATTGGTGCAACATAATTGGTTATTTTGATCGGATCCACTTTTGAGTCTGCATTACCTACCATTATTTCCGGAATTGTGCTTGGTACACCAATTCCGGACAAGCCCGACTCAACAAAGAGAATGCCCAGTCCCACCCACAAGATGGCACTGGACAAGTTTTATTTTGAAGCTGAATAATGTAATGTAAAGAAAAAACTTAATTTGTAGACTTATGATTGGTCAAACTGAAGTAAGAGAGGGAAATTCAATATTTTGTCCGGAATTGGTATAGTTAACCCTAGGGAAAATACAACCCAGGCTGCCAGGAGTGAGAATACACTAGGGAATTTTAACCGTGGAGTGATTTTGCATGTCTAGTGAAAATTATCTGTAACACCGGTCAACCGGTACAATCTGTATATGCAGAATGCAGAAATATGGGTCTGCGTCTGATAATAACTTGAACAATTCGTATAAACACTGCACGAAGTCTGCACGGGCACCACTGCATTATAACGACACCCCATACACCACATCCCATGCATCACTGCATTTTACATTACACCGAACAGCCGAAGGATACCAAATCACACCAAATCACAAAAAAAATTGAAAAGTAAAGTCGAGCAGGTTACAGTGGTAGCCAGAACAGCAGAAGGAACCAAAACAATAAGCGATTTGAAAAGGGTGTCGTTATAATGCAGTAGTGCCGTGCCACTGCACATAGCAGAGCCTACGTGCAGACGTGGCATACCAGCATACAGGCTTATCCGACACGAATTGTTTTGTACCAGTGTACAGACAGTGGACAGGAATACGAGGATATACCATCAGACGATTGTATTGTTATCAGGCTGTCAGGTTGTATATCTACATACAGTATGCAGTAGTACTGTAGTACAGTACAGCAGTAATAGTTGTAAAAACTTAGGTACAGACTACAGTACAGAGGTACGACTGGACGGGTAGTGCAGTGCTGTATGCAGTTGCAGAGTTGTACAGTGTAGTGGGATACCATGATCAGATGATAGGCCTACACCAGTACACCAACGTATGAACACGTACGTACAGACAGACGTATATAGGGCGCCGTTCTGGTCAAATGTACATGCCATTCTCGATTCTCGCTGCGAGAATCGGGCGAGAATCGAGAAAAATGACATCTCGCTGCGATGAGAATGAAATCTCGCTGCGAGAATGAAATCTCGCTGCGAGAATGAAATCTCGCTGCGAGAATGAAATCTAGCTGCGAGAATGACATCTCGCTGCGAGAATGACACTTCGCTGCGAGAATGAAATCTCGCTGCGAGAATGAAATCTCGCTGCGAGAATGAAATCTCGCTGCGAGAATTAAATCTCGCTGCGAGAATGAAATCTCGCTGCGAGAATGAAATCTCGCTGCGAGAATGAAATCTCGCTGCGAGAATGAAATCTCGCTGCGAGAATGAAATCTCGCTGCGAGAATGAAATCTCGCTGCGAGAATGAAATCTCGCTGCGAGAATGAAATCTGGCTGCGACAATAAATCTCGCTGCGAGACTGAATTCTCGCTGCGAGAATGACATCTCGCTGCGAGAATGACATCTCGCTGCGAGAATGACATCTCGCTGCGAGAATGACATCTCGCTGCGAGAATGACATCTCGCTGCGAGAATGTTATCTCGCTGCGAGAATGACATATCGCTGCGAGAATGAAATCTCGCTGCGAGAATGGCATCTCGCTGCGAGAATGAAATCTCGTGTGAGAGAATGGCATCTCGCTGCAAGAATGAAATATCGTGTGAGAGAATGGCATCTCGCTGCGAGAATGACATCTCGCTGCGAGAATGTTATCTCGCTGCGAGAATGAAATCTCGCTGCGAGAATGACATCTCGCTGCGAGAATGAAATCTCGCTGCGAGAATGAAATCTCGCTGCGAGAATGAAATCTCGCTGCGAGAATGACATCTCGCTGCGAGAATGAAATCTCGCTGCGAGAATGAAATCTCGCTGCGAGAATGAAATCTCGCTGCGAGAATGAAATCTCGCTGCGAGAATGGCATCTCGTTGCGAGAATGAAATCTCGTGTGAGAGAATGGCATCTCGCTGCAAGAATGACATCTCGCTGCGAGAATGACATCTCGCTGCGAGAATGACATCTCGCTGCGAGAATGAAATCTCGCTGCGAGAATGGCATCTCGTTGCGAGAATGAAATCTCGTGTGAGAGAATGGCATCTCGCTGCAAGAATGACATCTCGCTGCGAGAATGACATCTCGCTGCGAGAATGACATATCGCTGCGAGAATGAAATCTCGTGTGAGAGAATGGCATCTCGCTGCAAGAATGACATCTCGCTGCAAGAATGACATCTCGCTGCGAGAATGATATCTCGCTGCGAGAATGAAATCTCGCTGCGAGAATGAAATCTCGCTGCGAGAATGAAATCTCGCTGCGAGAATGAAACCTCGCTGCGAGAATGAAATCTCGCTGCGAGAATGAAATCTCGCTGCGAGCATGAAATCTCGCTGAGAGAATGAAATCTCGCTGCGAGAATGAAATCTCGCTGCGAGAATGAAATCTCGCTGAGAGAATAACATCTCGCTGCGAGAATAACATCTCGCTGCGAGAATGGCATCTCGTTGCGAGAATGAAATCTCGTGTGAGAGAATGGCATCTCGCTGCAAGAATGACATCTCGCTGCGAGAATGACATCTCGCTGCGAGAATGACATATCGCTGCGAGAATGAAATCTCGTGTGAGAGAATGGCATCTCGCTGCAAGAATGACATCTCGCTGCGAGAATGACATCTCGCTGCGAGAATGATATCTCGCTGCGAGAATGAAATCTCGCTGCGAGCATGAAATCTCGCTGCGAGAATGGCATCTCGTTGCGAGAATGAAATCTCGTGTGAGAGAATGGCATCTCGCTGCAAGAATGACATCTCGCTGCGAGAATGAAATCTCGCTGCGAGAATGACATATCGCTGCGAGAATGAAATCTCGTGTGAGAGAATGGCATCTCGCTGCAAGAATGACATCTCGCTGCGAGAATGACATCTCGCTGCGAGAATGACATATCGCTGCGAGAATGAAATCTCGTGTGAGAGAATGGCATCTCGCTGCAAGAATGACATCTCGCTGCGAGAATGACATCTCGCTGCGAGAATGACATATCGCTGCGAGAATGAAATCTCGTGTGAGAGAATGGCATCTCGCTGCAAGAATGACATCTCGCTGCAAGAATGACATCTCGCTGCGAGAATGACATCTCGCTGCGAGAATGATATCTCGCTGCGAGAATGAAATCTCGCTGCGAGCATGAAATCTCGCTGAGAGAATGAAATCTCGCTGCGAGAATGAAATCTCGCTGCGAGAATGAAATCTCGCTGAGAGAATAACATCTCGCTGCGAGAATAACATCTCGCTGAGAGAATAACATCTCGCTGCGAGAATAACATCTCGCTGCGAGAATAACATCTCGCTGCGAGATGTCATTCTCGCAGCGAAGTGTCATTCTCGCTGCGAGAATGACATATCGCTGCGAGAATGACATCTCGCTGCGAGAATGACATCTCGCTGCGAGAATGATATCTCGCTGCGAGAATGAAATCTCGCTGCGAGAATGAAATCTCGCTGCGAGAATGAAATCTCGCTGCGAGAATGAAATCTCGCTGCGAGAATGAAATCTCGCTGCGAGAATGACATCTCGCTGCGAGAATGAAATCTCGCTGCGAGAATGACATCTCGCTGCGAGAATGACATCTCGCTGCGAGAATGACATCTCGCTGCGAGAATGACATCTCGCTGCGAGAATGAAATCTCGCTGCGAGAATGAAATCTCGCTGAGAGAATGAAATCTCGCTGCGAGAATGAAATCTCGCTGCGAGAATGAAATCTCGCTGAGAGAATAACATCTCGCTGCGAGAATAACATCTCGCTGAGAGAATAACATCTCGCTGCGAGAATAACATCTCGCTGCGAGAATAACATCTCGCTGCGAGAATAACATCTCGCTGCGAGAATGACATCACGCTGCGAGAATGTTATCTCGCTGCGAGAATGACATCTCGCTGCGAGAATGAAATCTCGCTGCGAGAATGAAATCTCGCTGCGAGAATGAAATCTCGTGTGCGAGAATGAAATCTCGCTGCGAGAATGAAATCTCGCTGCGAGAATGAAATCTCGTGTGCGAGAATGGCATCTCGCTGCGAGAATGAAATCTCGCTGCGAGAATGAAATCTCGCTGCGAGAATGAAATCTCGCTGCGAGAATGACATCTCGCTGCGAGAATGACATCTCGCTGCGAGAATGACATCTCGCTGCGAGAATGACATCTCGCTGCGAGAATGACATCTCGCTGCGAGAATGACATCTCGATGCGAGAATGACATCTCGCTGCGAGAATGACATCTCGCTGCTAGAATGATATCTCGCTGCGAGAATGGAATCTTGCTGCGAGAATGAAATCTCGCTGCGAGAATGAAATCTCGCTGCGAGAATGAAATCTCGCTGCGAGAATGAAACCTCGCTGCGAGAATGAAATCTCGCTGCGAGAATGAAATCTCGCTGCGATAATGAAATCTCGCTGCGAGAATGACATCTCGCTGCGATAATGACATCTCAATGCGAGAATGACATCTCGCTGCGAGAATGACATCTCGCTGCGAGAATAACATCTCGCTGCGAGAATGATATCTCGCTGCGAGAATGACATCTCGCTGCGAGAATGACATCTCGCTGCGAGAATGACATCTCGCTGCGAGAATGACATCTCGCTGCGAGAATGACATCTCGCTGCGAGAATGACATCTCGCTGCGAGAATGACATCTCGCTGCGAGAATAACATCTCGCTGCGAGAATGACATCTCGCTGCGAGAATGACATCTCGCTGCGAGAATGACATCTCGCTGCGAGAATGACATCTCGCTGCGAGAATGAAATCTCGCCGCGAGAATTACATCTCGCTGCGAGAATGACATCTCGCTGCGAGAATAACATCTCGCTGCGAGAATGAAATCTCGCTGAGAGAATGAAATCTCGCTGCGAGAATGACATCTCGCTGCGAGAATGACATCTCGCTGCGAGAATGACATCTCGCTGCGAGAATGACATGTGCATTTGACCAGAACGGCACCCCAAAGACGTAGGCTTCCGGTCTTCTGTTACCTGGGTTCTGGGTAGGCACTGTAGCGTAGCAAGAATATGAAATATTGGAACAGAAACCTGGAAACTGACCAACAGCAGACAGCGGCAGTGTCAGCCAATGACAGCGAGGTAAGTCACGTTTCGGATACCTGTAATAATGCAATACAAGTAGTAGGGTCTTGGGCGGCTCTGCGACAGTTAGACCTAACTGACACCTATTGGGTGTCATATGACACCCAATTATCACCCTATGGGTGTCATTGGGTGTCATTGGCGCCAGACTGTCTGGGTGACACCTCCCAATTAGGCTAATTAGACCCTAATTGATAGATGTCATCAATTAATTAGTACAATTAAACCCTAACAGGTGTCATATGACTCCTAATTAGGGTTTAATTGATTATCCTAATTAATCAGACTGATTAGCGCCCTGACACACAATGGGTCATCAGTGATGTCTAACTGTCGCAGAGCCGGCTCAAGAGGGTGTCATAAGTGACACCGCAGCTCTTTTATTCATTAATACATATTTATTTATATTTAATTTTAATTAATTATTTGTATTCTATTTTACTTTATTTATTCATTTGTACTTTATTTTAAATTAATTAATTGTATTACTTTTACTTTATACATTGATTTCTATTTTTAGATTAATTAGTTTTTATATTACCAATGAGATCACTATGACATCATGTCTATATTTAACTTTATAATGGCTATGGTATACGGCTCCCTACTGGCAACTATCAACTACGTTCATCGGCGGGGTCCCCTCCTCTGTCCTCATTATTCATTAAGTTGCACAACACGCATTGAATCTACACATAAACCCCCAAGGCAAATATAAATGAGCAGTCCCGTCTGTTAGCAGCCCCTTTGATGACTCACTAATAATCCCAACGCGACCTTGACTACACCAAATCCGTATACCGCTCAAGGCTAATGTTCCAGCGGCCCTCCTTTGTTCTCATTATAGCCGGCATCGCTTTGTCCCTTTCCTATATCCAGGCAGCCCGTATCGTAACAATGAAGCGCCTCTAATCACGCAATCCTCTCTACTAATCCCTTTCCTTTGCACCAGACCTGCTTCTGTTATACAGCCAACTCAACATAATTAGTCAAGTTGCCTACAGGAGTTTTCTAATATAGATTCATCAACACGAGAAGTTGCCCTGGTTACCGCTTATGCATGAACATCCAATCAGCGGGGTTCATTTCTGGTGCTGCGCTCTGATTGGCTCATTTAAGAGACAAGGGCCTCCCTTAATAACCGAATTGCTATTTAATACATCCCCACCAATATATTAGGTCATTATTTCAATTGCAAGTTACGATTAACATCATTTACCATTATTTTGTTTTCGAATTTAATATTATTTATTAAGAATATTTATTTGTTATCATCGATCAACAACCCACTTATATAGTTGTATTATTGTCATTTCGCCGCGTTATCGTTCATCGTCGACAACAAACTTTCCGCGTATCCGACATACAACCGCGTAATATCTTTCCGATACCATTCCGTTCTATCGATTAATAAACTCTCTCGTCGTCCACGTCAACCAACTTCCTCATCGCCACCGAACTTCCAAACTTCTTCTTTCCGTGAATATTTACTAACACCGTAAGTAAAAACTGCCTTCCATCTAGCTATACTTTCGACGCCGCTAGCAAACAATTTACATTTAATGTCTACCGGTACAACAGTATTGCAGTAGGCTCATTATTAATTCTGTAATTACTGTCAGACTGCGGTGGTACCGATAGCATAAACCGTGATCGAGGCATTCAATCAATAGGTCTACATCTGTCTATCTGCTTATAGTATTTTTTCTTTTTACAAATAATCAACTTATTTTTCTAGTGTCATTTCGCTGCGTTAACGCTCATCGTCGACACCGAACTTTCCGCGTATCCGACGCGTAATATTCCAATATTTCTAATTTCCGATACCATTCCGTTCTATCGATTAATAAACTCTCTCGTCGTCCACGGCAACCAACTTCCTCATCGCCAACAAACTTCCAAACTTCATCTTTCCGTGAATATTAACTAACACCGTAAGTAAAATCTGCCTTCCACCATCTGACGGTACTATCGATGCCGATAGCAAACAATTTACATTTAGGCCTAATGTCTACCGATACAACAGTATTGCAGTAGGCTCATTATTATTATTAATTACTGTCAGACTACGGTGGTACCGATAGCCTAAACCGTGATCAAAGCATTCGATCAATAGGCCTACATTTACCTATCTGCTTGTCTACCCGACTATCGATACCGGATCATTCGAGTTAGCCTAATGCCACTGTAGTAGCGATATAGATCCTACTGAACAACAATGAATACTGCAGTTTTCACTATATATCCTACTGACTAACTGAGATCTCACACAGCGATTAGCTAGGCCTATCGTTGATTTGTATTGGTTAACGCTACCGGTACATCTGACTTCTGGCAGACTATATCACTAGCACTACTGCACTCACACTGACTGACTGACTGTTGTTTATAGACCCTCTTTCAGTCTTTCCACGAATAATAACTGGCATCGCTTTTGTGTCTTGGTTATCGCCACTATCTAACCGCTGGTACACTAACACTTCCACACTAGATACTGCCGACTGCCTGCTTTATGTTTCACTGACTGATTGCTACAATACAGCAATAGGCCTAACTATATAAACACAGTATTGTTGCCTAGTAACCGATTAATACCTACTGTTTTACTTTATTTTTAGCAAGTATACAGTATTTTTTATCTTTTTATAAATAATCAACGTATTTTTCTAGATTCAAGATGCCTATGTCTACCAATAAAGTTAGCTGCCCCATCTGCGACAAAGAGATGCGGAGTGATAATCTAAAATCACATATTAAAATTCATTTCGCGCAATATAGATGCGACTGTTGCCCGACTTGGTCCTCGGAAAAGAAGACGCTGGTTGGCCATCTTGTTTCGTGTCCTCAGGGGGGAACAGGATTTAGTCACGTAAACGAGCCAGCCGATTGCCGCTGCGGGGATTCACTCACCCTATCATCCTTCACTGAGCATGAATGCTACACTCGACTTTTTTCGCGGAAACGCAAAACTCCATCTACCTCCCACTCATCCCCCATCAACTCTACTCCAGAACAAGTCGGCGGCGGCGGCTCCAATAATGAACCTTCAACTTCGCGAGATTCTATTTCCCCAAACAATCCCTTCCAACCCCGCTCTAACGGAAGCGCACACGGACGACTGTTTACCTATAACAACGACCTCGCAGAAACAAGACTCGACGCTGAATTAACTTTAAATGAAAATTTTCCACATATTCAAGAACATGTTAGTAGCCATTTACAAAGTGCTTTGGGAACTTTTTTAAGAGTCTGGCTAACTATCAATATTATAATGGAGCGCGAAACCAGCGAGGGTTTTCAAATTGAATCATTCTGTTTTAAATCTAGCGGTAACAATAATCAAATTCTAAATAATAGCGACTTTAATAACTGGTTTTCAAGCGCCGTCAATCGTATCGATCAACTGTTAAGCGTGTTTCTCTGCCTCGGCTTGGGTTGGCGCATAATAGCCATCGAGCGAATAACTATTGAGATTGCGCGGTCCCAACGCAACCCCTATTTAAAGGGTCAAGGCTTCAATAATTCTAAATTATTATTAAATAAAAAATGTACCGTAAGCGTAGACTGCCCGCTGGGGGAATGCTTTAAATACGCAGTATTAGCCGCCGCAAATTATAAGAAAATTGATAGAAAACAAAATAATATTAGTAGAATTTCAACATATACTCCTTTCCTAAACATGTTTGATTTTTCCAATTTAAGTTTTCCGGTGGACAGAGTAACTGGTATTCCCCAGTTTCTGAAAGCAAACCCTATATACTGTATAAACCTTCTTTATTGGAGTAATACGGAAGAACTCTCCATTCTAAGTCAACCAGATAGCGCGCACTGTTCCGGTAAAACTGTACTAAACTTATTATTTATCGAAGCCACAAGCAAAAACCCCGCCCACTATGTAGCTATTACTAACATAGATAGATTAATAAATACTAAAGCTACTTCTAAAGGCAACAAGACGCACTGCGAACGCTGTCTCAGAGCCTTTTACACTGACAAATCATTGGAAGAACATAGAGAGCGGTGCTATACGGGTAAACGCCAACTCGAGTATATGCCCGAAAATCTCTTGGTTAAATTTGACAGGTACGATAAGACTCTATCCCCGCCTTTCTGTATATACGCCGACATTGAAACTATTCTAGAACCTACAAACAATATTAAACTCCCACAGAAACATATAGCTAGTGCGGCAGCCTTTTATACAGTACCAAATCAGAAATTAATTAACCCTCCTAAAACAGATGTTCAAATTTTCCGCGACGATGGCAGTAACCACGTAATGCGCGACTTTCTAACCGCTATGGAAAGTCATTGTAGGGAGTTATACGATTGGTCCATTTCTAGTACAAACACGCGCGCCCCCATGCAACTCACTACTAGCCAACAAACTGACTTTAATAATGCTACACAATGCTACGTCTGCAACTGTAATTTAACCCCCGATTCTCATAATTTAAACCTCAATGACAATCTCAGCACCAAAGTCCGCGATCACGATCATTATAGCGGGGAGTATCGAGGGGCTGCTTGCATCAGCTGCAACAGGAAACTTTCCCTAAAACGGAATAATTTTTATATTATATTTCATAACTTGAGGAAATTCGATATGCATTTACTACTAAAAGAAGGAATGACCGATAGTTCTAGAACACACTGGAAAATGACCGTAATACCAAAAAACACTGAAACTTATATTCACCTTAAAGTTAGCTTTCCAATCGATCCGAGTACACCAACAGCCAACGCTAAAGAAAGTATCTCCATTAATTTTCTAGATTCCTATCAATTTATGACTGCCAGCCTAGATAATCTTAGTAGTTATCTCACTAAAAATAATAGTAACCTAGCAACAGCCATACCCCATACACTAGCTCAAATGACCCAACTCTATCCCAACATTAGCGATAACACAATAAAAAACAAGGGCGTATTCCCATATTCCTACATTCAAAATATTTCAAACCTACACGAAACTACACTCCCCCCAATAGAAAGCTTCTATAATGATCTCAAATTGGAACAATGTAGCGCAGAAAACTATCAGCGCGCGCTTACTACTTGGGATGAATTAAACTGCGCAACAATCTTCGACTATATGATTGGCTATTTGGTTCTAGACGTTACCCTATTGGCTGATACTTTCGAGCAGTTCCGATCCCTCTGTCTTACTAATTATGGACTCGAGCCCGTAATGTACTTCACTGCCCCGGGATTAACTTACGACGCGGCCCTGAAATTCACGCAATCAGAAATTCAATTACTATCAGACGCTTCCATCTACTCGGACTTTGAAACAAATATTAGGGGTGGTCTAGTTTTCTTGAATACACATTCCGTAGACGCAAATATTCCCGATAAACCCGACTACGACTCCAGTCTCCCCGAGAAATATCTAATTCCCATCGATGCGAATAACCTTTACGGCTGCGCCCTGAGCCAGAAACTTCCCTACGCTAATATTAAACTCGTAACTACCCCCATAGACCTAGCTACAGTAGACACGAGTGGGGACACTGGTTATTATTGCATAGTTGATCTACATTACCCGAAAGAAATTCACGATTTGACCGCCGATCTGCCTCTAGGAGCGGAGAAGATGTCAGTCCCTAAATCCTTTCTTAGCGAATACATGGAAGATCTTTGGGAGCATTACAATCTCACCGATACGGCTACCTGTAGACCATACAACGATACCTGTACTAAGCTACTACTGTACTACATCAGTTTAATAAGGTTGAATACGGTATCCATATTAAGCTACTTCAGCTCTATTTGAAGCTCGGTCTTAAACTTACACAAGTACACAGGGTCTACTCTTTCTCACAAAAATATATTTTCAAGGACTACATTAGTTTTAATACGAATAAAAGACAGTTGGCAAATAACCCATTCGAGGTACTATTTTATAAGTTGATGAACAATGCCTTGTATGGGAAATGCCTCCAAAAGGTTAGAGACCGCGTTTCTTTCAGGTTATGCAATAGCGACGAACAATGCGATTTGCTCTTAGCCAAGCCCAACCACGAATCGTTTGTTGTCTTTACCCCCAACTTGAGTGGACATACTTTCACTAAAGAGGCTGTTTGCCTAAATCAGGGCGTGTTCATCGGTTGCACTATACTAGATCTATCTAAGCTACAGATGTACGACCTATTTTACAACAAACTGAAGCCTCTAGAACAAAAACTGGATTGCCAGATTCGCTGTCTAGCCGGTGACACGGATTCTCTAATGCTAAGCGTAACTAATGCACCACAGCTAACCTTTCTACGGGCAATGTTTGAGGGTGGTTTCCTAGATACTTCCAACTACAGTACAACACATCCACTCTATACCATTAAACACAAAGCGGCTCTCGGCTTCATAAAAGATGAGAGCTGCGGTTTGCAGTATAAACAGTGGGTTTTCCTTAAACCAAAGGTCTACAGCTTTCAATCCTATGATGCCCCAATCAAGAAAACCGCCAAAGGTGTATCTAGATCTGTTGTCGCTAAGCAACTAACACACGAGGATTATGCAGACTGTTTTGAAAACGAGGCAATGCTCTTCCGCTATAACTCTACCTTCACTTCTAGAAAGCATCAAATTTTTACTGGTCATGTCTATAAGAAGGCACTAACGCTCTGGGATACGAAATCATATTGGAGTAGTAAATATAGCAGCAAACCATACGGGCACTATAGCACTAAGCTTGTTAGACCGGCGAAACGAGTAGTAATCCCCCCTACTAGGATTTAAATTTATTTTTCTAGAATAAGAAATTGAACAACAAAATAGAAATAACCAATAAACAGTTTACCGGAAAAAACATTGCCAAATTTGAACTAGAGAAAATTTCACAGCAAATTAGAGGTCGAAGTTGCTTAAAACCAAACATGTTTATCTACAAAGGTGACGATTCAACTTTAATGCTATTTCCCAGCGGCGCAGTAACAATTGTAGGCCTGTGCAATAATTTAGCTAGTGAATTGCTTTATTTAAAACAAACTATTGGTATGCAATTACAAAATTTGAAACTTAATACCGAAACACGAACTATTATTTTTCCAAGTGTTAATTTTAAATTATTAATGAAAAAATGTGGACATCATACAATTAATAATAAAGCAATATTTATTAGCTATACCCCCGAATTATTTTGCGCGATTAGAATATATATAGGACGTGCATATTTCAGTGTATTTCATAGTAATAAAATCGTTTCCATGTGTCCAGCCGGTGAATTCCCCGGATCATTATCTATTTTACAAACTATATTATTAAATTAGTTTATTTACTATGGTATACATGAAAGTTTACTATATTATTTATTTTGTGTTGGTTTTTATTTTCCCGTGAGTAGGGTTTGAATCCGTGACCATCCCTGATACCTACTTTTTATAATTGCATTAGTAGGAATCGAACCCTGGTTTAACTTATTTTGTGTTGGTTTTATAATGGTCGCGAGTAGGGCTTGAACCCGTGACCTTCTGTTTTTCCTATTTTGTGTTTACTTTTTATAATTCCCATAAAACGGGATATGAATAGGGAACGAACCTGCGAGCATATATTTTTCCTAATTTATGTTTAGTTTAGTCTAGTTATTCTATGTTTACTTTTTATATTTTCATGACTAGGATTCGAACCCTGGTTTAACTTATTTTGTGTTGGTTTTATAATGGTCGCGAGTAGGGATTGAACCTATGACCTCCTGTTTATTTTCCATTGACTGTTTTATATTTAATATGTCACGCTCATCTCTCTTTTTCTTTTCATCTTCACTAAAAATATCTTCGGATTTTTTAAATTTTTTTGGTAACGGAGCCATTAGTTTTTCCTTTCTATGTGTTTCCATATGACGAGATAAATTGTCTTGTCTCATTTCTTTATTACAAACCAAACAAATTTCATGTCTATGCATTATATAGCAATGTCAATTGATAATATTGAATTTTCACATTATATTTATGTTAAATTATAAATTTATGCTACAATTATCATCATACAATTAATAATAAAGCAATATTTATTAGCTATACCCTCGAATTATTTTGCGCGATTAGAATATATATATAGGATGTGCATATTTCAGTGTATTTCATAGTAATAAAATCGTTTCCATGTGTCCTGCCGGTGAATTCCCCGGATCATTATCTATTTTACAAACTGTATTATTAAATTAGTTTATTTACTATGGTATACATGAAAGTTTACTATATTATTTATTTTGTGTTGGTTTTTATTTTTCCGTGAGTAGGGTTTGAATCCGTGACCATCCGTGTTACCTACTTTTTATATTTTCATGACTAGGACTCGAATCCTGGTTTAACTTATTTTGGGTTGGTTTTATAATGGACGCGAGTAGGGATTGAACCTATGACCTCCTGTTTATTTTCCATAAAACGGGATACGACTAGGGATCGAACCTGTGACCATCTGTTTATCCTATTTTGTGTTTAGTTTAGGTACTCTAGTTATTCTATGTTTACTTTTTATATTTTCATGACTAGGATTCGAATCCTGGTTTAACTTATTTTGTGTTGGATTTATAATGGACGCGAGTAGGGATTGAACCTATGACCTCCTGTTTATTTTCCATAAAACGGGATATGACTAGGGATCGAACCTGTGACCATCTGTTTATCCTATTTTGTGTTTAGTTTAGGTACTCTAGTTATTCTATGTTTAACTTATTTTGTGTTGGTTTTATATTGGTCGCGGAGTAGGGATTGAACCCGTGACCATCTGTTTATCCTATTTTGTGTTTAGTTTAGTTACTCTATGTTAAAGTGAATTTTCACATTATATTTATGTTAAATTATAAATTTATGCTACAATTATTATTTATATTATAAAAACAGAAATATTCGAGTTATATTGCATTATATATTTTGCATTGAAGTGGAATACTTTAGATGTTGGGGGAATCTGGTTTGCGAGGGATATTTGAATGGTGAGTATAACTATCCTTGAGAGTTAGTGTGACGTTATCTCACTATGGATGGGCTTTACCATTGTACTCGCATCTGCTCTCTCATTGGCTGCTCGATGCCTCCGATTAAGGGTCTAACTAAGGCCTTCAAGCTGGTCATTTGCTTAGTTCTCTAATTGGAGGGATGTGAGTTTGGACCCTAGAAGAGCATTATTATTTTTCCTAGCTCTTGGTTAACTCTAGCATACACTCTAGCTTTGACTCTCCCGGCTATAGTGATAGTATGCAACCTTGGGAGTTAATGTGAGTAAAGACCAAGAGATTAGACTTCAGGCTCCCTCTATTGGTTCATTCTTCTTAACTTTATAAAATAACTCAACCCGTATTTAAAGTTTTAAAAATTATGATTTAGTCGACTAATTTTCCAAAGTATATTATAAAAACATATAATTTCTTGAATAAATAGACCTAATAGTAATAAATAATGTGGGGGTAAATACATTTATAATTCTAATATAATTATTAAGGATAAATAGTCCTAATACTAATATAATTATGTAATAGTAAGCAAAATTTTTATGCGCAACCATCAGAGATTATTTGGATATAAAAGATCACACAGCAGGAGGCTAACTTGCTGGGATCGACAAAGGCTTTGTGTGCGGTGTGCCGCTATGTCTTATATCGGGTGCATGAGAGAGCCCCCCTAAGCGTAACATTGCGAACATGGGCTATATTGCTAGAGAGAGAACTACATATAAGACCACATGGAGGTTCATGAGGTGTATGGGAGTGGATGGGTATATGGATGGAGGAGCCTAGACCATTGAATAATTAATTTAGTGCAGGAAGATGTCGCGCCATTAGTCTGACACCGAGAGGGCACAGAGAAACACCAGAAGATGCCTTAACATCACTAACTATGGGCCTACTAGACACTATTAACCGCACACTATAATAAAGGTAAACAAAATCCTTATCGCATTTTCAGCTATAATGAGCGACAGTTCGCGGCAAACTATAGAGAGTTTCTAGATTACTAAACGTTTCAAAACTATTAATTTTTATCCTTTGACGGAAAATTATGTTCAATTGTCCCGTTCAACAACATTACACTGGTACACATTTGATAAAATAAGTTCACAATTGTACAAATCTGGGTTTTCTGGTGGCCTGTACCATAGAAACAATAAAATAAGTATGGATAGCTAAAGTATAATTATATGACGGTAATAACTAGGGGATATAGCATATGAATGTTAGCCTTATTTGGGCCCTCAAGCTTATTAGCAATAGAGATATCTCGCTTGCCGGCCGGCCCTCATGCAAATTTAGCGGCGCCAAGGCTAACGGGGCACCTCGAAGACAGTCTGGCTATAGTAGAGTAGAATGGATATACGAGTCCATAGCTAAAATACATCTGCCATGGAGCCTTCGCGTAGCACTATGCTCACCAAATATATTTATAATTCTCTATCCGCGAAATTTTCAGGAATTTTAAATTTTTGCCGTCGCTTCGCGGAAAAAATAAAAAGTAAACACAAAATAGGATATACAGATTGTCATAGATTCGATTCCCTACCCCCGACCAGGGTCATTATGACCCTCCCCGGTGTTTGTACAACATTTTATAGCCCGGTAGTATTATGATTAAAGCTACTAAACTAAAACATAAAGTGCAATTATCCTATCTGTTCCAACTCAGTCTCACTACTTTAGATAATATACTATAATAATAGTGATAGCAGATGCTTTTAATTTCGCGATGAAATAATGTCAGCAAACGAAATATAGCGAATACATCATAGATAGAGTTTTAAATTAGTATGGTTTTATCTGTAATTTTTTATTTTGAACGCAATAATAAAAAGGTTATTATGTGACTCATGAAAATAAATCTTAAATAAAATACAAATGTTCCACCTTGGTGAAGTGGATGCAATGTATTTACACCTCAAGTGTGGAATCAGGTTTGTAGCCAGGACTTTTAAGTTGGGTAGACCTGGGAATATCGGAGTAGGCAGGCGGAAATGTTAATTTGGATAAAGTTTACAATAGATTTAACTGATTAATTGTTTACAGCGGATAGAAAGCAAACCTACAGTAGGATGTACATGGAGTCCACCATTAATTCATCATTTGTATACAAAGCATAATTTAAACAATGGACGAAATCGCGTAGGTCCGCGTCTACCAGTCTACTAACGCATTAACTGTCTCCTTGAATGGCTTACTATCAATCATACTACTAAAAAATTCATTGGAGAGTGGGATTGAACTCGTTGTATAGTAAAAAAGTAAAACGAGTGAAATACTATATGTATAATTACAGGATGGCTGGGTGCAACCTTCGTTCACCTACAACCTCCCCCCAGGTGCAATCTTTGTTCGCGAAATTTTCAGGAATTTTAAATTTTGCAGTCGCATGGAGTGATAACCCTTAGGTGAAAGCTAAATTTGCTCTACTTTAATCAAATGGGGCATTAAAGCTGAGTGTATTTTCCTCTACATCCTCCCTCGATCTTACGCAAATCTGGGTAAAAGGCAGTTGAAGGGCTATCATTCCCAACATATGCGGTCCCCCCTTTAATGTTTCATTGTTCTATTCATAGTCGCCTTTAAGAATTTCTCGGGAAAATAAGGACGATCACTTTCAACCCATGCGGCCCTCCCTTTCATGATTTCATTGAACTATCCATAGTATGAACAATCAAACCAAAGCCTTTGAATATAGGACTGAATATCCTCGCGGCTTATCAGCGGCGCCATGGCTAACGGCTTAATATCAATAGTGAAGCATCTAAAAGACAGAGTGTCTATGATAGGGCAGAACAGTATACTTACAGCTTAGAGGTGGGCGCGCTGAAAACTTTGCTCGCCATCAATACATACAAAGCATCGCCTGAAGGATAGAGTAATAGGGTGGATATTTTCATTTTGGTGAATATAATTTATAGCATTAATCACGAAAATCGCTAAATAATATATTTTAATTAAAATCAGCTCTGATAAACAACTTGCATATCGAGTTTGTAAAGAATTCATAGGGATTGGCTGTTTATTTAGGGGTTAACATTCAAATTGATTACGAAGAAGCAGTAGGGGTCATTAATGGTATGCTGAGACTCACTTATTTCATGGCTCGCTCTCATAGTATAGATTAACTAGTAGAGAAAAATGAAAAATAACCGGTTAAACATCTTATATTTTTTAAACATTATGGGGAAACAAGAATAAATAATTTACCGACAACATCAATATTAAATAATATAACAACAACGGATAAATAATTTACCAACAACATTAATAATAAATAATATAAGAACATCAACAATAACAAAAGATATAGTCAGAACAGTTTTCAATAAATAGAGACTGTTTATATTAATTTATATTTATTATATTTAATTTATATTAATTTAGTTGCTGCTCTCCGAGAATAAGGTTTGGTTTAACCCTTTTAGGCTCCGATACTATTAATGGTTGAGATAATTTTCTCTTTAATAGATTGTTGAGATAACCTTTTCTTGAGAGGTGAAATAGATTAAGGTGTGTTTGCTGTGGGAGAAAGATGCCTTCTCTGAGAGAACGTTTTAGTAATTCGAAAAGGCGCGCGATGGTAAGTAAAGTCGTTGGACAGGGTGATAGTGTTGGTATTTTTCGTATTGGTGAATATAATTTCTGTTGGTTTGTTCTCGATATGAATGTAAGGACTGAGATAGTAGTGAGAGTTGGGTGGGTTGGTTATATTTATCGTGAGAAAATCGCTGCCCCTAATATTGAGACCGTTGGTGAACTGAAAAGTGGTATTCTCTTCGTCTTTCATTAAAATGGGCCAGATACCGACATATTTTTCGGATTTGAGCTTATAGATAAAGGCTGCGATACTGCTATTTATGAGATAGCGCTGGTGATTGGGGATCGTAATCTGCTTTGGTTTGAAAGCAAATTGTATAGCCATAGCCTTGAATCTGATTAGAGCCTCGCGCGCTTGAATCGTGTTAGCTATAGTAAAGGATTCGTTAAATTTTCTCTCGGTTATCTGTAAATCAATTTCTGAATCACTGATACAACTTTGTATCGATATTCGCTCGGAAATGTTGTCTTTGTAGACGTTAAGTTCATCGTAGCAGACACATTCACTATCCTCGATGGTTGAATCGAACCATTTCAATTCGCCGACCTCGGTTGGTGTAAGAAGAATCATGCCCCTAGAAGAAACAATAGCCTTTCCTTCGTCAACCTCGTAGCCATTGGTGATCGCTAAATTGCGCTCGTTCCGAATATTTGTAACAAACCCAAAAGTGCAATAGTCAAAAGCAACCCAATTCCCCGGTTTTAGGACAAGGTGAGTAGTAGGATTAATAAAAGGGCGACAGATGTTTACATATTGTTGAAATAAATTGGCGCAGGCGACGGAAAATGTGATCCATGAACTGTTTACATTGTCTTCCAGCTTTATTAACTCAAGTGGTTTCACTGGGTTAATACTTCCATGGGTGCCAACTCTATAATTGAATCCAAAGTAATAGGAGACTTTATTGGCGTAAATGCATGTAAGCTCATTCAATTTCTCGCCGAAAGCGAGAACATCCTTGTCGAAAAGTTTAAAGAAACGAGTCTCCTCTTCCTCGGTCGGAGTCGACGAGTTCCAGATGAGAAGAAGAATCGAGTTTGCGATACTATGAAAATCAAATAAGCGATCATCGGAGAAGAAGGAGGTTACGAGAGTGGTTAAACCCAGTAGACGATTTGCCACATCTTGGTTGATGTTCTCTCGAATAAAATCGACTATACTAGTTGGAATCGTAAACGTTTCGGGCGAAGTAGTTAGATTGAACGTTATTTTGTTGTCCCTTTTTATAAGTTTGAAACCGTGGTTGGAGGAATGAAGTTTATTATCGTCGAGGGTTTGATATTGTCCATCGTGAAGTTCGTAGCAGGCGCGGAAAATAAAGTGCGCGTAGTTTGCCGGAATCGGGATGGGTTGGTTTAAGGTTGAATTTATCGTTAACAGGAAGAGTTTGTTCGCCGGATCGAAATATAGACCAAACGAGTTGTCTTGTAGCATAAACTGATTTTCGTTGCAAACCAGATCGTTGCTTGAATAGCTGATTTCTGAATGTGCCATCGTGATTGTGTACCGGTAACTCGTTTAGGAAATAAAAATAAATAAATACTTTTACGAAAATAATTAAAACTTTTCAGGAAAACAAAGAGACAATGATTGGGAATGTGGTGAACGGGGGCTATTATAGAGGGGGCTAGAATGGGTTAGCCAATCAGGGAACAGGAGGGAGAAAAGACTGTATAATTAAACCAATCAGAGAGCAGCTTTGATGACGTCACATCAGGCGAGATAATGATTGCCCAATGTTATTCAATGGTAGATTCAATTCAAGTGGCGCCATTGAATAACGAAGACAAAGGGGCCGCGAGAGGAAAGATTATAAAGTTAACGATAAGGGATCTATAAACCAAAGAGCTAAATATAGACATTATGTCATAGTGATCTCATTGGTAATATAAAAACTAATTATTCTAAAAATAAAAATCAATGTATAAAGTAAAAGTAATATATACAATTAATTAATTTAAAATAAAGTACAAATGAATAAATAAAGTAAAATAAAGTACAATTAATTAATTAAAATTAAATATAAATAAATAAGTATTAATGAATAAAAGAGCTGCGGTGTCACTTATGACACCCTCTTGAGCCGGCTCTGCGACAGTTAGACCTAACTGATGACCCATTGTGTGTCAGGGCGCTAATCAGTCTGATTAATTAGGATAATCAATTAAACCCTAATTAGGAGTCATATGACACCTGTTAGGGTTTAATTGTACTAATTAATTGATGACACCTGTCAATTAGGGTCTAATTAGCCTAATTGGGAGGTGTCACCCAGACAGTCTGGCGCCAATGACACCCAATGACACCCATAGGGTGATAATAGGGTGTCATATGACACCCAATGGGTGTCAGTTAGGTCTAACTGTCGCAGAGCCGCCCAAGACCCTACTACTAATACACCAGCAACACAGCAATATAAAATACTAAAATGTTTTTAATTTACGAGTTACATTTGGTTTATTATTTTGGTTAGGGTTAGTTGTCATCAGGCCTGAACCTTAATTAAAACTGTTATGTAACCCTAACCCTAAGTCATAATAATCTAAGAAATTTTGCGGAATTTCCGACATTATTGCCATTATTGCCCCTTATGCCTTAATTAAAAAAATTAATTTTTTTACTAATTTTCTAGATAATTAGTAAAACCAGTTACCCCGTCTCTTTCGAGACAACTGGCGGAATGGGTGAAGCAACTCGGAATTTCATTAAAGCAATTGGGAATAGGATCGCACAGTCCTCTGGTGACCCACGAGCAACGTCATTCCTTCGCCAACGTCTAGGAATACTTGTACAGATTGGAAATGCACTCAGTGTATCTGTTTCCATTAAACTCTCCCCTGACACCTGCAATGCTTGATGTCCCTAGCGTTGAATGTAACTATGGTAACCCAAGCTTTTTCTGTGGCGAACCCGTTGGATACGAGGAAATCGAGCCACGAATAATATAGAAAGATGATTGTCATTGTATCCATGGTTACTGAGGGACTACGGACGGTCTCTGCGCCAGTCCAACGCCGTGGTTTCACTACTACACAAATTATTGGATTTCCTACCAATGCTAAGGGAGAACATCTATATATAGCCTCGGTATTGTAATTATCAAATTTTAATTCAATAACGTTTAGTCAATGAATAAAGAAATAATTATTTAAAATAAAATAAAATAGTTAAAAAGTAATTACTTATTACAAATATATGTATTTCATAACTACTGTGGCGTCTCACTTTTCTCGAGGTATTTTATTTACCGGTACCGAGCGCCAGCGAAGTTAATAAATACGAGTCAAGAGTAGGGTGTATATTGAATAAAAATGTTCTCACTCAAAGTTAAATAATTTGATGTTCTCGAATATTTATTCCGTAACATAACTACATAAAACACAATATAATATTGGATACTGAATTCCGTTTTGGAGTACGCCTTGCTGACACTAGGCCTACAGTACACTCAATTTACAATAGCTGAATAAATTGAGTGCGTGCATGTATTTTACTCAAATTACGTGCAAACCTTTCCTTCTTCGATGATCTTTCAAAACATGTAATAAAATTTATTTTAAATCCTCCAATCATGCAGTATTTCCATATTTTCGCCGGGAAAAAGTAAAATCAATGCATTCTTAAATTACTCATTTGTCTCCCGAATTTATGGTATACTGTATTTGCACGAAAAAGTATAACAGTTTAAGAATACTGTAAAATTGTTTGCTTTCTTTAAAAGATATTAATATTAATTTTTTTTTCACAAATTTCAAAATTAATTGCAACACATTGAGGAGCTACTTAGATACAGTAGATGCCTACAGTAGAATAGGGCAATACGGTGAAAACTTGTCAATTTGTGTAAAACCCAACCACTCGGACAGAATAGTGGATTTCCGATAATGATTAAAAAAGCGGTGTTTTCGGATTATTTTTATTTGTTATCGAATAATAATAGTCCTTTGGACATATTTGTATACTTTTAATAATTTTCCAAATTGTCGTTGCATAACTGATTAAATCAGTATAAATCAAGGACTACTATAGTGTAGTGTAGTATTGTAGTAGTCCTTGGTATAAACATAAACATATAGCATACAGTATGACATGATCGTAAAAAACGTGCAGCACTTTGCGCATTTAGCGGTGCAATAGCCATACAGTAGAATCTACTGAGCTAGAGAACCTTGCTTGCGTAAAGGTTAAATCCGTTTCATTGAATTCACATATTTCCGGAGGTCGTGGGTAATATATAACTTTTACTTTGCTTTATAGAAAATCTACGAGTGATTTGATTTGTCTTAATTTTTAACATTATTTATAAGAACCTACCGATACAGAGATGTACGGTACTTTCCTAGGACTAGCCTAGTTTTAGGTTTGTAAAATACATGAGACTTGAAAGTGAAAATAAAACTACAGTACTACAGTAGGACTAGCCTACCGTAATACAGTAATACTGTACTGTAGTACAGCAGTACAGTAGTAACTGTATTGTACAGTACGTACAACAGAACTACTGCATACCGGTACCAGCCTGCCAGCATACTGCACTGCAACACTGCCTGACCATGGCAGGTAGTAACAAGGAATATTCTATAGTTGAGTTCTTACCGGAGCGGGGTGGTAGTCGTTGTGGCTACTGTAAGTCGGCAGACACTAACCACTCCCAGGGTATGTGGGCCCATAGACTCAACACATCCGACTACCAAAGTCTCATAGACAGGGGCTGGCGACGCAGTGGCAAGTATTGCTACAAACCCTCGATGGAGACAACTTGCTGCCCCTTGTACACAATCAGATGCGGTTCAGCCGAGTTCAAACCGTCCAAAAGTCAGAGGAAGTTAGCGAAACGAGTAGCTAACTATTTACTATACGATAATCGCCGTGGTGGTAAACAGGCGGGCGAACATAATTATAACACAACAGAATATAGGCCTAAACCGGATAATATTGTCGTAAATGATGTTGTTTTACCGGAAGTTGTACCGACGGATAGTAGACTACAAACCGGAATTAAACCTGCGTCAGTAAATCTCCAAACCCATCAGCAAGAAGTGCCCTCTAGTTCTAAAGAATCCGCTCCCAGTAAGCCCTGTACAGAACGTGTTAGAACAGATGATAAGCCGTTCTCCCAAAGGAAAAGAAAAGAACGTAGACGAGAGAAATGTTTCCAAAAACTAAAGGTTCGTTCGGAAACAACCGGAGTTCCTTTCGATCAACTTTTATTAGAGAAACAGAGAAAACAAAAAGAGAAAAACCAACCGAAATCCCTTCAACATTTACTCGATTATAAATCCCAACTAAAAGTCGGACAAACCCCGAAACACCAGCTGGAACTTAAACTCGTCCGAAGCAGCCCAAAATCTGCGGAATTCCAATCCAGTTTATCTGCTTCGCACAAACTTCTGCAGAGATACCAGAAGAGCATTCACCATGAACCGGAAAGTAAGTGGGGGATGTCCCATTACCGAAACTTCCTTATTGAGTCCCCTCTCATCGCCGTAGAAACAGACTCCGGCCCAGGACTTGGGTCTTTCCATCACCAATACTGGCTGGACGGGAACCTGATAGCCGTGGGAGTTGTGGACCTCCTTCCCAACAGTTTATCCAGCGTCTATCTCTTCTACGATCCGGACTTCTGGTTTCTATCCCTCGGAACTTACGCAGCCCTGCAGGAGATCCTATTAAGCCAACGTTTATTGGCTAGCAACCCCGCGATCCGCTGGTACTACATGGGTTTCTACATACACTCGTGTCCTAAAATGCGATACAAGGGCTGTTTCTCTCCCAGTTACCTCCTCTGTCCGGAAGCCTACACCTGGCATCCCATTGACCAGTGTTTGCCTCGCCTCGCTATTTCCCGTTACTCCCGGTTCAACCCGACTCAGACTCCCGTAGAATCTCCCGACGTTAGCGAGCTACTGGTGCTCCACAACCGACAGGCTATGCCCTACTCCTTGTATCGGGCCTTAAACGCTTTTGTATTCGATGAAGAAGAAGTGGTTTTCTATGCACAACTAATCGGGATATCTTTGATCAAAGAGTTGTTATTGTACCGCGTTTAATCGTTTTATAACTATTTATTTTATTTAGTTAATTTAAAATACCTACTCGTACATATTATATTTATTAATTATTTAATTTATGAACAAGGCTGTTTGTTCGCGCTTTCAGACCTTTGGCAGTTTAACCCACCAAATTAAGATGTCTTCTAGATATTAAATCTGTTTTTAGTCTATGACAAGTATTTGATTCACTACACTAGTCGAAACCAATCCGTGCGCGACCATTCACCCGCTGGAGATTCCCGGGAGATTGGGTTCGACGGTTTAATTTTATTGCTATGTAAGCCTAATGTATTATTCGACTGACAGTATTATATAATCTCTGACAATATTATTCACCTTCGGGAATATTAACAGTTCCTTTAGGACGTGGCGCTTTATCTATATAAACAGAGTTATGACTTAAACTACTCACAACGATATGGCTCAATTATAATTCACATATATGGCGCATTCTTTAGGAATTGCTTCTTTAACAGACTCACTCATACACAATGCTGCACAATACTGCACACTAATCTGCCAATCTTCACTGATTTTAGTCACATATAAAAGGAACACAGACTGACTCATGTAGGGTCTATCAAATAACATTAGATTCACTTCAAACCACTTTAACATAAGTCACAATCGTTTATCTGTAACCCTTCTCTCTTACCTTCGGTATATCAAGAATATTGGGTTTCGGGGTTATTTATCGTTATTCCAAATATAATTATTCATCAACCATATTATGAAGAACTGACGGTAAATAGCAGTATAAAACAACAATGAAAACACTGATTGTTATGAGTTTGCAATGTTTCAGCAGTCAGCATGTATGATCAGTTAGCAGTGATTCCATGAGTCAGGTAGGTTAAAGGATATATGCCCTTTATAATTAAACCTACTAGTGTAAGACTAAAAACTAAAACACGGAGGTGCCAAAGCCGGTTCTTAGGCTCTGGGCAAAAAAATCATAACACTGAACTACTGAGTTTCTGTATATACCTCCAACACAAAGACAACAAACGCTCTGATTGGTCAACCTGAACAACGAGAGAACAGAGAAACAAAGAAACGTCGACGTGGCAATATCAGCTGCTAGCTGTCGTCATGGTAGCGACACTGTTTTCAAGAGTATCGAGCTTTTACGTCACGGAATTACGGATTATGTCCTCTAAAGTACAAATACAGAAGAAATAGCTCTTATGTCCGCTAAAACACCAGTACAGCAAGGACACGGCCTTTTTATGCCTGGTAAACCAACTACAGAGTACTTTACGGGAAAAATAAGGAAAAATAACCGGACAATTCAGTAAAAGCTTTTACACCGCTCCCAGAAAATGGGATTTTCAGTCTATAAAATATAAAAATCACAGTTTCTAAAACATAAAGATACTCTAAACAGTTAGTCTTTCTTACGCAGACGGCGTTTACGCAGTTTTTTGAGGCTAGCAAGAGTCTTTTTCTCTTTGGGGGGAGCCACTTTACTAGGAGGGCCATAACTCCTGGGTGAAGGGTGCAATATGATTGCATCAGAAGGTGTAGGATTGTGGTCGGGGTATCCGCCGTTTCGATATGCTTCTCCTCGAGCTGATTTTCCTCCGCTCGTAGCTGGATACGTTCATCCAAAAACTCTCGCAGAGAATGGGGTTGTCTAAGTGCGATATCTTCTTAGAGATTCTGGATTTCACAATCGAACTGAGATAAAGACAATTCGTTTATCGATTGGACTTACTGTTATAACTTACGTTTATCTGAACAAACGCAGGTTTCTTTTTTGATCTTTATAGAATAGCGTTTAACTCGTTTCGTACAACGCTCTCCTTCACTTTGATGAAGGGTTGTATCGCGTTAAACGGGACGACCATACGGTTGGATAATGATATTAGGTGTCTGCGTCATAATCCAGCTAGGTAAGATGGGCGGCTAGCTAGAAATCACTGTCGGAGTGTTACCGATTAATTGTTAGGGTAGCACTAGATCTTGAACAGTGAATACCGTCCGCGAGGATCCGCGACACCACCAGGATCGCAGGTCTGAGGTCCAACTAAGGAATGAGGAGGTTTGACCGAGTATTCCGGGACTCTGATCGTAGGTTTACTCTAGGATCGTTAGAGCCGAGTGAGCATAGGTGATACGTCAAACAAGTTTCGCTCGAAACTCCAGTAAATATAACGAACACAACTGTGTTTAACACGACGTTTCCGTGGATGTTTATGTCTTTCCGTTTATTGGCTGGGTCTAGGACATTTATCGTAATAATACCAAAGACGCACGTCTGGTAGGGGAAACGCGGGTGATATTTATTTGTTGTTACAATGCTTCTATCAAGAATTCCAAATATACGTTGGAGTTACCGCGTCCATTTGTTTCTTTAGTGTCTTTTCTTTCGAGTCGATTTCGAATAGAATTTTCGCATTCGAATTTCAGTTTATGGTTCCGACTCCGCTGGGCAGGATATATAGTCGACATAGTCCGTATTGTGTAAATCGATAGGATGACCAGTAGTTAAGAAGACCACATACGTACCATTACGCTGCGTATATCGAGCAGCGAATTTTCTATAGTCCAACTCGCGCGCGAGCTGCTCTTGGGACATTGGCGGTTCGATATAACGACCATCGTCCTCCGCAGCAGTTGGACTAACGTCGCCGCGTATTAAGCTATCAACAAACGCTTGCAAAAGTAGAGTATATCGCTCCCCGATACCAAGAACATCTGCTATCAACTCCATCATGTCTGCTATATATGAGTTTATCCACATTATAAGGAGTTTATATTCAGGCTAGCGAGCGTCGCTGCCTACTCCAATTAACCCCCGGACAGTACGAGATCCTCAGCGCCGATGTGTCGTCGCCGCTGTACTTTCGCCAACGACGTAGCCGCACAACGACAACGACAACCGACACAAGTCACTCGACTGTCCGTCCCAAAGACTTAGATGTACTTCAGGTTTTCCTTGGAGAGTTAGGTTACTTTTACGATTGCGACTAGCTACTGTAAACACACCTTAGCAGTAACATTCACCTATAAACTCACAAATACCACACACACAACTTGTCACAAATTACACACATTCGGGCCATTTGTCCGTTAGTCAATGCCTTCCAGAATGTCACTGTATTATTATGTATCCTTGGATACTAGTAGTGCGCTATTTATTCCCTATGCTATTCAATGGGACAGGCTTTCTATTGTTCGTTAACTCAATTCTAATTCTAGCGTGGTTGTTGCTATGGTGACATTATGCAAAGCTAGCGGTAGAATTAGGGTAGTTCCAATGCATACAGATCTGGGATGTTATTTAATAGTAATTCTTTAATAGTCAATGTCCTGTTTATACATGACTTTACGAATTTTATAGGCTATTAACTATGTTTGGGAGACTTTCGTACACGCATACGCATAATAATATAAATCTCCGCTCCCTTGATCTATTAATTAATGGAATTTTGGGAATGTTATAAATTGCGTAAAATGGCAATTTATTAAATTCATTAAAAGACATGAATTTAAATTTATTCCCTGAAATTTTATTATTTGATAATTAAATGGACATATTTTGATTCTAGAACATGTCTAGGGACACAAGATCCTTAATTCTAAGAAAATTGTCTCTTTAAGAATATCGGTAAATGCTACGATATCTTAATTGACTAGAATTGTTGAAGGATCTGAATTTTACAGATTTTGATTTATTAGATTTGTAAATATTAAATAATTAATATTTGAGATGGGCACCGATTTATTCCAGAACTTGTCTGGGGACGTTAACCACTGATTCTAGAATTTGTCTTTCAAGTATATCGGTGGGTGCCGCGATATCTTAATCGACTAGAATGACAGATGGTCAAAGGGTCTAACAGATTTATTTTGCGTTATACGCTACTGTTAAAGGGACATCACGCTACTATATGTATTATTTAATATACGGTATGAGAGCAATATCGCACGAAGCAATGTCAGTGTGAAGAGGCAAGTCGTTTCCAAGGTCTACCCAGAGCTTGGTTTAGCCGAGACACGAGGATCTGAACTTTGCATTCCTAATACTCTGCCTACCAATAATACTTAAATATAGTAGTGGCTTTATTGTACTTTAATAAGTACGGACATTTCATCTTACTGTAGTTACGTATTTATAATAGAATACGAGCAGTAAGGAAAGAGAAAAATAATTATTTCTCGCCGTCGCACTAAATATAATATAAGTAATTACGTACGTTATAAACACGAATATATTGCACTATTCTACAAAATAATCGCTAAATAATATTCTACTAAATTAAATAAAACGATTATAATAAAATTACATAGTAATACATACATAAATATAAAAATAATAATATAATATAAAATAATAGAGTCACACACCCACTCCATATGTTGTTACGTTATGGAGTCCCTAGATGTTTGAAGGATTAGGGAGGTGGTCGTGGGAAGAGAATCTTGCCTTCCACAGTTTCCGGAGAGTCCTCCATTCCCTTCCGATAAACACAAACGACCGACTGGGTGATTGAGTCGCTGCATCCTGAATACAATTCCAGGTTTCCTCTTCGTCCTGGAATAGTGACGATAGAAACATCGCTCAAAGTATATGACGGCGTCACAAAGCCGATTCCAGAAGCTATAGTGGTCCGTCGCTCTCTGCAGGAGAGGTGAGAGTCCCTGCGAGACGTCTGATGTTCCAGAGCTCCAATCGCTCTCTCTGATCTTCATGAAGGATCCACTCGCGGAGGGGAGGCCCAGATCCACGGCGTCGTCCCTGGCAACATGTAATACCGACAGATCTATCCCGGGTTCAAATAACTCCGCTCCACCCGCCCGGGTTTTAGGTTTAACTTTCTCCGCTCCCTTGGCTGGTCTAATCTCAGTCGGAGTAAGATGGGGAGGCCATTCATCCTCCTTACTCAGGAAGTCGGGTTCACCTAACCGGTCTGTAGTATCTGTCAGTTCTTGAGGAGTTACTCCTCTGGAAGCGATGTCCGTTGGATTAAACTTCTTGGGACAATATCTCCATTGATCTAAATTGGAGCTAATATCGTCATTATCTGAGGAGTATGGTGTTCCCTCAGTTGGGTCGTCTCCCTCACTAGTATCATCTTCCCATTCACTCATCTGGCAGACGCGATCTTGAAGCAGTCTTTCCCTGAGCGTTCTACCGGAAGGTCCAGTAAGGTACCAACCTACTCTAGTTCTTACCGCATAGGTCTGTAGTGGCTGCGGTTGAGCAGGTCGTTTCTCTAATGTCTCCAGCGCCTCATGCGCGTTTTGGCCGATGAGTATTTGCACTCCAGGATAATCAGTCTGGAATCGAGGTATGTTAAGATGTTGGATGCTCTCATCCTCGTCCCAATTATAAAGGTCTGCTTGAGTAGTAGCGAAGTTCTTTATAGCCACCATTTTCACTGACCTGATACTGTATTCTCCTAGTTTATCCTGTGGAGTGGACAACTCACCTATATAATAGTCGGCAGCTACAGTAGAATTCCAAACCTGCATGATCCCTGACATGTTTAGCTTGGTTCGGAACTTGGGTTGTCCAGCAAAGATGACTTCGGCTAGTTCCCTATCGATGAATGTTCCTGTGCTACCGGAGTCCAGGAGGGCGTTCACTATATAGCTCTTCTGAGGTCCGTGGACCCGTAACTGGACTACAGGAAATTCTCGGATTCCTATGTTGGAAGTTGGCGCTTTCCAAGATGGTTGTTGATCGGAAGTAGTTAAGGTAAGGTCGCTGTCTGTGTCTTTCTCATACACGAGTGCTCGATACACTGCGGTGGTGTTTATTAGGTAACAGGATTCGTTTTGGTCGGAGAACTCGTCCGTATAGAATCCTTCCATCTCAGATTGATCAGTGTCGTTCACATCACTGAATTGGACATGTATTTCGGACTCACTTACCTGACTCGGGCTGTTTCGTTCGAATTCCGTGTGCAACAAGATATGATGTTTTGCGCCGCACTTTGCACACCTTGCGTCGGAGTTACAGGTTCGCCGTTGGTGTCCTCGTCTGAGGCAATTATAACACAACCGCTTATCCCACATGACTTCACGTCTATCCTCGAGTGATTTCCTCAGGAATTTATCACACGCATTTAAACGGTGGGGCCCGTCGCACAGCACACATTTGGGCTTGATGTTACTTACTTTAACATGTGCTGTGTGGTGCACACTTGTTCTTTCCTCGGGCTTTCTCACCTGAATTCTTTTAGGAGACGTAGGAGGGGTTTTTTGTACCGGTTCCCTTCTGTCATTGGGTCGAGACTTGGATTTACTTACCTGATCTTTAGGCATTTTATTGACATAAGATATGTCAGTGTCTTTCCCGCTGTCCTCTCCTTGAGAAGTTTAGCTTTCACCGTCGTCGGTATAACATACTGGTGTTACCCTTCTCCTAGAAACGGGTTTCTCACTTACCTTGTTTTCCAATGTCTTCTCTCTGGACTGCCTTAGGAGCTGTAATTTCACTTCTCCATCTAAGAATGACATGAGATCAGCCATGGTAGGGTCTCGTCGTTGTTGTTCCATCATATATAACACTTTCTTATCCCAGCGTGTACCTACTCCACCCTTCGGTAAAGCAGAAGCCACTGCTCTAATAACCATAGCACCCTGATACTCATGAGACTTACCTAGCCAATCTAATTGTCTGCAGATCTCCTGAATTTCATCGGAAAACTCTATAATCCCGCTGCTAATAAACTTTCGGGGCGCTACCAACTTTGCATACAAATACCCAGCTATGTTATTCCTATTACCATACCTGATGTTTAATGTATCCCAAACTTGTCTTAATCCGTCTGGATGTCCAATAAACCTTAACGCCATTAACTTGGGAGATCCTTCCAAGCACTCGATGAGGTATCTAAGTTTTTCTCCATTAGATAGTACGGAGTTCTGTATGTTATCTTTGTAATATTCATTAAAAGGTAACCATTTCATCTCATCTCCATTGAACTTAACGATCTCTCCCACCTTTACCGCTTGCCGGGCTTCGGTTCTAGCCATTTGACGCGTAAAACTTTCTTGGGCCATCGTGCTATTTAATATCGAGTTATCGGTATATAAATTCCTCGGATTATGATCAGTTCCATAGGGAATATCATTACAAACAGGTCTATAATTACCCTTAATAGGGTTCACTATAGGAGTTTCTACTTCGCTAGCAGTATAGATGCGTGTAGGCTCCACACCTTGCGCATGAGATACTTCAGACCTAACGGGTTGACACATTGTTACAGAGGGTGGTGGTATACCCTTTTGGGTGTTTACTAATTTATCACGTTCAAGCGCGATACTTTGCTGCACTTCTTGCAACTCTAGCCTACTTTCCCTCACTGTTCCCTTTAAATGTTGGACAGTCCCTTCCAACTCTCGGACCTGTTGGGAGGAGCGTATCCGATTCTCCTCCATCTCTCCAAGGAGAATATCCATCCCCCGCCGTCTCTCGTCTACCCAATCAACCGCCGAAACGGGATCCGCCAACGTCGTAGCGGGCAGACAAGGGACAACGGGCGACAAATTCGGAATATTTCGCTCGGGGTCCAGGACCTGAACTGTCTCTCGGGCAGTTCTACGGGGCACAGGTAGCTTAGTGCTATGTAGAGGGAATTTATAGGTAGTCTCAGGGAGCACAGGTATGTCTATCACTGAAGGGGTGATTTCAAGAACAGGCCTAATTATTTCAGGCTCATCTACTATAGTAGGGAGTCTTTCTATTTTAATTATTTGGTCTGTGGGCTCTGTACTACCTAAGTTGGTGTTATTTAGTTGCCTTCTAACAGCTGGAGGCAAATCAGGCAATTTCTGACGGTGGAATGTTCTTTTACGTCTACTTAGACGAGATCTATTTCCCTTGCCTTCAGTATCGGTGGTATCACCTTCCTCAGATGATGTATATCCCTGTCGTTTGGGAGTAGATCGATTCATCATCTGCATATTACTAGCTGTTAACTGTTTATTTATGCAGTCTTGATTCTCCTGAATGTTTTCCAATTCTAATTGGGTGGTTTCTTCGGAAGCTCTCCGTTCTGCTTCGGCTACTGCCTCGACCGCTGCGACAGCCGCCTTTCTTTCTGCTTCGGCCGCTGCTGCTGCCACTTTTCTTTCGGCTTCTGCCTCTGCCTCTGCCGCTGCCACTTTTCTTTTGGCTTCTGCCTCTGCCGCTGCCACTGCCGCTTTTCTTTCTGCTTCTGCCGCTGCCACTGCTGCTGCCACTGCCGCTGTCTTTCTGTCTTCTATACGTTTTTTCTTGATTTGTTCTTCTTGGTCTCTAGCAATGCGGAGTTGTTCATCGAATTTAGCTTGGTTCGCCGCTAACCTATCCACATCAATTGCATCCAACACACGCTGGGCTCCTTCACTATTAGGGTTAAGTCCCTCTAACCTTCTCCTCAATTCGTCATCACCTAAAAAACGTTGATAGTCTGACAGATAGATATCAATGGCATCCCTCTTATGCGGTTTCTCTGCTGTCGCTTCACTCTCCGTTGTATCTAGTAGACTGTCTGACAGGTTCTGCTTTGCGTCAGACATGTTTGTGTGTACAGTTGAATGTCTACTGCTGTATTACAGTCTGAGCAAGTCTAGTAACTCAGTATTAACTGATAGCCTAGTAATTAATTACCGGTACTGCTACTCAGTGTAGCGTGATATATATAATATATTAGAATACCGGTATACTTATAGTATATATAACTATATAAGTATTATTACAGACTAGGTTTATCACAGAATACCGGTATAATTTTAGCACAAATATATATAAATATATAATAGGCCTATCGGAATACCGGTATACAGCTTACAGTTTGTAGGATATATAATTCTGAAATAGAATTAATTACAAGTACCGGTATAATTTCAGCCTAGATTTATAGAAATAAAGATAATAGGCCTATCGTAAATACCGGTATATCAATTATTTTAAATAATTGAATTTCTGAATTTTAGGGTTACTTGGTTACTTTACTTACCTTATTACCGTTATTTGGGCAGTAATCCAACTGATATTGAGACCTAATGGTTGTAAGGTAGGCCTACGATTTATAAATCGTTAGATTTGATTTATAATATATATATACCCGTTTTAATGGGTTTTGTCAATGTTTGAAATAAATGTTATTATTTCTGGGGAGTAATCACTACACAAAGCGGTGCGCTTTCAGTGAAGTGTTACGTACAGGACACTAAAACAAATAATACTAATTTACCTAAGTTACTTAATACTACAAATTACGTACAATTTGGGTTGAGATTACAATCTCTAAATAAACACAAAATTTTACAAAAACACAAATACGAATTTTTAGGGTAATTTTACAAGAAGTCTACAAACCAGCCTAACAAAGGGTTAGAAAACTGGTTATTACACGGACAGGGTACTACGGTATTTGAAATAATAAGTAGTAGTAAATACACTGCGTTGTCTAGATAGGAAAATACCACCGCCTGACGACCTATAGCCGTATCGCTATAGGTTCTACGTTATATATCACGGAGTGTTCCTACCTAGAAGTTAATAGAGCTAATCGAATGTGCCTATCAACCACTTTACAACACAAATATAATGCCTACAATAATTACTTCGGAAAGTACTGTACACTAAACCCTAAATTAGGTACGAGTACTTGTATAACAGATAATCAGTAGTTAAATATACTTGAACAGCTAAAAGAACCACGGCATCTGCTGGAGTGACCGATGCACAAAAATCACCAGTCTTTACCTACGCCGAGCAGCCCGTGTAGTACCGAGGTTAATTTAACTATAGCGGTATGTATAACAAACACAATTACTGTAGGAACAAACTTGGGGACTTGAATGTTGCGAATAATCGCATAAACTCTGAATAATAAATATTACGCTACGCGTACAAACCACTCAAACAAAATACAGACCGAACACTGACAGACTACTATCAAGCCTAAACAAACTACGGTATATGCAGACTCCGAAATGATTAGGGAGTATGCGCTCTAACCCAGTAGTGCGACTTATTCTTTAGTTGGGGGATTACCTTACAGCGTTCGCTGCCCCTACTGCCTAATCGTACTTAATCGGACAGATGATCTACACACGCGGCAATCCGTTCAGACCTAATAACAGCCAGACAACTATCCAGCCTACAAATTATTTAAATAAAATTATACGCTACCCGTACAGACTTACACAAACAAAGTACAGACTAAACGATGGCAGACTACTCTCAAGCCTAAATAAACCACAGGACATGCAGACTCCGAAATGATTAGGGAGTATGCAGTTGGGTATTCTCAGCGAGATTTCGCTGCACGTGCAACCAAATCTCGCTGCACAAATTAAAAATATCACTAACAAATCCCTTTCAAAATTTAAAATAAAAATATGCATATGATACAAAAACTATTGCAGTACAAAAATTACACCATCAGAAAGCCTGTAAAAAACTACGTTATTTGTATGTTGGACGTTTTGTTTGCATGTTGCGTTTTCGAATAAACACAACAAAAACAATTTACAGCGAGATTTCGCTGCACAGTAGTTTTCGTAGGTAGGAATAATAGTGTAAAGGCGGCCTGGCTTTGAGGTAGCTCAACAACTGGGATGAGTGACAGGAAAGTCTATGAATTCATTTAGTTAGGCAGGCTGGTGCGGTGGCTGGGGGATGGGAGGTGCATGCACAGTAGCACAGACAGAGCAGCAGAGACAGGCACAGGCCCAAGCCAGGCTAGCTAGCAACTGCCCAGTGTCCAGTAAGTAGGTATTACTAATAACCAAATATTGACTTCTTGCTAACTCGGGCTTGCCCTGTGGATAATACAATAGTTCTGTAGTTGGGTTTGTGTGCCAGAGCCACAGTGTAATTAATCTATGTAAAGGCCTCCTCCTGCCCTCCAGCTCTGTGGCCTGTGGCTGAGCCTGGGGTTTCCTTAACTTATACAGTACTGGTGACTGGTACCATAACTGTATCAGTGTATGTATAGGAAGGAAGGATGGGCTGGCTCCCTAAATTAATTCTTGGACATGGACTAGTTGGCCTTTGGTCTCTATTAGTGGCGGTTTATATATCTACATCAATATAATCACATATTGCCTTTCGTAGATGGCCTTGCTTAAGTTGCTTCTTGCTTGGCTGGGCTGAATAGCAAAAAACCTCTGTAAAAATATTTTTATGCGTGTGTGCCAGATTGATGCATAGTTGCGATGCGAATATTTGAACACAGTGATTGCAATATTAAATATTTTAGAGAAACGCTGAAATATAGTATTCTGTATCCCTTGAGATTCATGCAGAGTGTAGACAGACTTATTGACTGTTGTATATAAACCCAGTTGACGGTAGGTACAGTACTTATCACTTATTGTTTATTGATACATAGCCAGGGCAGTCTTTGCCAGTTGCAGTTACTGCGTGGTTCTGGTGGGCGTAGTCGTTCTGATGACACAGGTACCGAAAGAGGTGCTTACACAGATCCCGACAGAGGCTAAGAGCTGCCAATACAAGTGCCGACAGAGGTGCAGACACAGATCCGATGCCGACAAACACTTTGTGTTGAAAAGAGGGCCATTTGTGGGACAGTGTTTTTTCCCTCACTACCTTAAAATTGTGTATAGGCAGCCCTATTGTTATATTGGCAACACACAGCAGCGCAGCGAATAATAGTTTATTCATTAAATGGGCCACATTATTATTTGAAAATTGAAATATTATCTATATATATAATTATCGATTGTCTGTCTGTGTGTTTGTCATCGGCTATACAATCGAACCCATCTCGATGAAATCTCGCTTGCTATATCTCGTTAGAAAGGTCTCGCCCTAACTCGTTGCAACTTAATACTCAGAGCCGTCGAAAGTTCGCCCGTCTGCCGCTGGGCGATTTTCGTGATTTTCGGGCGAAATTTATCGAATTATTTCGGTTCTTCTATCGGTAATTAATGATTTAGAGGGCTAACATTTATCCCACCTGGTATAAAATTAACATGGGTAGATTCGCCGTGTCCCATTCTCACAAAGTTTTTATTTTATTCGAGTGTTTAATATAAATATGTATGATTATTTATTGATTAAAAATCAAATAGTGTATAAATATGTCATATTCGCCAAGCACGATCGAATTGGCCTATTGGTATTGAATAGGGAAGGATTGTTTTCTGTATCATAGCAACGTTAAGGTAATTATTGAACTCGCAGCTAGCTGGCTGGGCACAGATAAGGAGCAAGCAGGCTGGAGTGTTGATTGGGGTGGGTTTGGGTTGTCTATTGCGAATTGCTCAACAGTAATTCTGCTTTCTCAATCATTGGCTGCATGGAAAGAGAGGTTTATAACATTTTTGTTTTACTGTTATGAATATAAAAGTAAAATAATTATTTCTGTAGGCCTATACTTACTGTATCATTATTTTATCTAATATTATACATCTAATCTCGATGAAATCTCGCTTACTATAGCTCGTTAGATAGGTCTCGCCCTAACTCGTTGCAACGTAAAACTCAGAGCCGTCTGAAGTTCCCCCGTCTGCCGCTAGAGGGCGAATTGTCCGATAGTGAAAACCTGATCTCATTGGGTTGTTTTTAATGCTTTTGAGTTGAAACTCGGTAGCTATATACTGCAGCATAGGCTGTATATTTCCGCAGTCACTGAGTTGTCTACAGTTCCCCAGTCTACCGTTAGAGGGCTAAATGTCTGAGAGTTAACATCTTTTCCAACTGTGTTATTTACAATCCGTTTAGACTGAAACTTGGTAGGCATCTACTACAGCATAGGCTGTATCTTTACTGAGTAGCAGAGTCGTCTACAATTCCCCGGTCTACCGCTAGAGGGCGAAATGTCTGAAAGTTAACATCTTCTCCAACTTTGTTATTTTTAATGCTTTTGAGCTGAAACTTGGTAGCTATATACTGCAGCATAGGCTGTATCTTTACTGAGTAGCAGAGTCATCTACAATTCCCCGGTCTACTGCTAGATGGCGAAATGTCTGAAAGTTAACATCTTCTCCAACTTTGTTATTTTTAATGCTTTTGACCTGAAACTTGGTAGCTATATACTGCAGCATAGGCTGTATATTTCCGGAGTCACTGAGTCGTCTACAATTCCCCAGTCTACCGCTAGAGGGCGAAATGTCTGAAAGTTAACATCTTCTCCAACTTTGTTATTTATAATCCGTTTAGACTGAACTTGGTAGGCATCTACTACTGCATAGGCTATATCTTTAATGAGTCGCGCAGTGTTGTCTACAGTACCTGTGTCTACCGCTAGAGGGCGAAATGTATGAAAGTTAACATCTTCTCCAACTTTGTTATTTACAATTCTTTTAGACTGAAACTTGGTAGGCATCTACTATAGCATAGGCTATATCTTTGCGGAGTTGTAGAGTCGTCTACATTTCCCCAGTCTACCGCTAGAGGGCGAAATGTCTGAAAGTTAACATCTTCTCCAACTTTGTTATTTTTAATGCTTTTGAGCTGAAACTTGGTAGCTATATACTGCAGCATAGGCTGTATATTTCCGGAGTCACTGATTTGTCTAAAGTTCCCCAGTCTACCGTTAGAGGGCTAAATGTCTGAGAGTTAACATCTTCTCCAACTTTGTTATTTAAAATCCGTTTAGACTGAAACTTGGTAGGCATCTACTACAGCATAGGCTGAATCTTTACTGAGTCGCAGAGTCGTCTACAATTTCCCAGTCTACCGCTAGAGGGCGAAATGTCTGCAAGTTAACATCTTCTCCAACTTTGTTATTTATAATCCATTTAGACTGAACTTGGTAGGCATCTACTACAGCATAGGCTATATCTTTACTGAGTCGCGCAGAGTTGTCTACAGTACCCGCGTCTGCCGCTAGAGGGCGAAATGTATGAAAGTTAACATCTTCTCCAACTTTGTTATTTACAATCCTTTTAGACTGAAACTTGGTAGGCATCTACTATAGCATAGGCTATATCTTTGCGAAGTAGTAGAGTCGTCTACAGTTCCACAGTCAGCCGCAAGAGGGCGAATTGTCTGATAGTGAAAACCTCATCCCATTTGGTTCTTTTTAATCCTTTTGAGCTGAAACTTGGCAGGTATCTACTACATCCTAGGCTCTATCGTTACGGAGTTGCAGAGTCCTATACACTTCCCCAGTCTACCGCTAGAGGGTGAAATGTCTGAAAGTTAACATCTTCTCCAACTTTGTTATTTACAAACGGTTTAGACTGAAACTTGGTAGGCATCTACTACAGCATAGGCTCTACCTTTACGGAGTCGCAGAGTTGTATAAAGTTCCCCTATCTGCCGCTAGAGGGCGAATTGTCTGATAGTGAACACCTCATCCCAATTGGTTCTTTTTAATCCCTTTGAGCTGAAACTTGGCAGGAATCTACTACAGCATATTCTGTATCTTAATGATAGATAAGGGGAGACTGACCGTCAAGTAACCAAAATTGATAAATTGAGCAATATTTCGGCCACAGGCCTTTTACTAGCTCGCTGATAGGTCTCGAGTAACAGAAACACAACCGGTATGTATGTACTGAAGGTACTCAATTTTGGTTACTTGACGGTCAGTCTCCCCTTATCTATCATTATGATTTCAACAGTAACCCGGGCGCGACAACTCCTCTCAATATTCTGTATCTTTACGGAGTCCCAGAGTCGTCTACAGTTCTTCAGTCTACAGCTAGAAGTCTGAATGTGAACATCTACACCAATTTTGTTATTTACAATCTGTTTAAGCTGAAACTTGAAAGGCAGGCATTTTACTTCACCATAAACCCCATCTTTACCAAACTGCAGCGCCGTCTGCATTTCACCAGTCCGCAGGTAGAGGGTGGGTCTGAAAGTGATCATTTTCTGGAAATTTTGTTATTTACAATCTGCCTAAAGATGAAACTTGACAGTTATCTCTTATGGGGGTGGTGTTTTATTTAATGATGGTGTCTGTTCCGTATGCAGTTCACAAATCTCCCACACATATTCATATATCATCTGCACGTGCACTAGAAAGCTGTGGCCCGAAGGGCCACAGGCTTTCTAGTCTATATATATAAATATCATGTGTCTGTCTGTTTGTTTGTTTGTCTGTCCAAGCTATACGTTTCTACACACAAGCACCAGTCTGAGCTCGCGATACATCGAACGAAAGCTCTCGTCACGAGCACGTGCACTGTCGCTATCTCGAGTCTTATTTTACGCGTTTGTTTGCGTGAATGCAGATTTCGTGAATTTGGTACCGGTAGCGCAGTAGGCCTAGCAGTTCATTCTGTCACTCTACACGTTGTGTCTCGACTGAACTCTATGCAACTTTATAATGCGCATCTACGTGATGCTTTAGAAAGGTATCACCCTAACTCGTGGCAACGTAATACTCAGAGCCGTCTGAAGTTCCCCTGTCTGCCGCTAGAGGGCGAATTGTCCGATAGTGAAAACCTGATCTCATTTGGTTGTTTTAAATGCTTTTGAGCTGAAACTTGGTAGCTATCTACTGCAGCATAGGCTGTATATTTCCGGAGTCACTGAGTTGTCTACAGTTCCCCAGTCTACCGCTAGAGGGCTAAATGTCTGAAAGTTAACATCTTCTACAACTTTATTATTTACAATCCTTTTAGACTGAAACTTGGTTGGCATCTACTACAGCATAGACTATATCTTTGCAGAGTCGTAGAGTCGTCTACAGTTCCACAGTCAGCCGCTAGAGGGCGAATTGTCGGATAGTGAAAACCTCATCCCATTTGGTTGTTTTTAATCCTTTTGAGCTGAAACTTGGCAGGTATCTACTACAGCATAGGCTGTATCTTTACGGAGTTGCAGAGTCCTATACAGTTCCCAGTCTACCGCTAGAGGGTGAAATGTCTGAAAGTTAATATATTCTCCAACTTTGTTATTTACAATCGGTTTAGACTGAAACTTGGCAGGCATCTACTACAGCATAGACTATATCTTTGCAGAGTCGTAGAGTCGTCTTCAGTTCCACAGTCAGCCGCTAGAGGGCGAATTGTCGGATAGTGAAAACCTCATCCCATTTGGTTCTTTTTAATCCTTTTGAGCTGAAACTTGGCAGGTATCTACTACAGCATAGGCTGTATCTTTACGGAGTTGCAGAGTCCTATACAGTTCCCCAGTCTACCGCTAGAGGGTGAAATGTCTGAAAGTTAACATATTCTCCAACTTTGTTATTTACAATCCTTTTAGACTGAAACTTGGTAGGCATCTACTACAGTACAGCATAGACTATATCTTTGCATAGTCGTAGAGTCGTCTACAGTTCCACAGTCAGCCGCTAGAGGGCAATTTCTCAGTCTACCGCTAGAGGGTGAAATGTCTCAAGTGAAATCCTTCTCCCATTTCGTTGTTTCTAATGCTTTTTTGCTTATACTTGGGAAAAGCATGCTTGACCATAGGCTGTTTGTATGGGGAGGACGCTAACCAGTCTGCGGATTTCCAGTCTACTGCTAGGGTGCGAAATATCTGAATCTGAAAAGTAAAAACATTCTCACATTTATTTATTAAAAATGCTTTTACGCTGATAATTGTCAGAGGTCTACTGTACTACATCATAAGGCTGCATCTATGTGAAGGACGTTGACCAGTGTAGATATCTGAAAAGTAAAACAGCATCAGTCCTTTTGTTTGAGAGAACACTCTCAATCATATGAAGTTTTGTTAAGTCAATTAATTAATTAATGTTTGGAATGGTGAATAGGCTTGTGGACTAGAAAGCCGTGGCCCGAAGGGCCACTGGCTTTCTAGTATCTAATATATATAAATCTCGATTGTCTGTCTGTCTGTCTGTCTGTCTGTTTGTCATCAGCTATACAATCGAACCCATCTCGATGAAATCTCGCTTGCTATAGCTCGTTAGAAAGGTCTCGCTCTAACTCGTTGCAACGTAATACTCAGAGTCGTCTGAAGTTCACCCGTCTGCCGCTAGAGGGTGATTTTCGTGATTTTCGGGCGAAATTTATCGAATTATTTCGGTTCTTCTATCGGTAATTAATTATTTAGAGGGCTAACATTTATCCCATCTGGTATAAAATTAACATGAGTAGATTCGCCGTGTCCCATTCTCACAAAGTTTTTATTTTATTCGAGTGTTTAATATAAATATCTATGATTATTTATTGATTAAAAACCAAATAGTGTATAAATATGTCATATTCGCCAAGCAGGATCGAATTGGCTTATAGTTATTGAATAGGGAAGGATTGTTTTCTGTATCATAGCAACGTTAAGGTAATTATTGAACTCGCAGCTAGCTGGCTGGGCACAGATAAGGAGCAAGCCAGGCTGGAGTGTTGATTGGGGTGGGTTTGGGTTGTCTGTTGCGAATTACTCAGAGTAATTCTGCTTTCTCAATCATTGGCTGCATGGAAGGAGAGGTTTATAACATTTTTGTTTTACTGTTATGAATATTAAAAGTAAAATAATTATTTCTGTAGGCCTATACTTACTGTATTATTATTTTATCTAATATTATACATCTAATCTCGCTGAAATCTCGCTTACTATAGCTCGTTAGATAGGTCTCGCCCTAACTCGTTGCAACGTAATACTCAGAGCCGTCTGAAGTTCCACCGTCTGCCGCTAGAGGGCGAATTATCCGATAGTGAAAACCTGATCTTATAGGGTTGTTTTTAATGCTTTTGAGCTGAAACGTGGTAGCTATATACTGCAGCATAGGCTGTATATTTCCGGAGTCACTGGGTTGTCTACAGTTCCCCAGTCTACCGTTAGAGGGCTAAATGTCTGAGAGTTAACATCTTCTCCAACTTTATTATTTACAATCCGTTTTGACTGAAACTTGGTAGGCATCTACTACAGCATAGGCTGAATCTTTACTGAGTCGCAGAGTCGTTTACAATTACCCAGTCTACCGCTAGAGGGCGAAATGTCTGCAAGTTAACATCTTCTCCAACTTTGTTATTTATAATCCGTTTAGACTGAACTTGGTAGGCATCTACTACAGCATAGGCTATATCTTTACTGAGTCGCGCAGAGTTGTCTACAGTACCCGCGTCTGCCGCTAGAGGGTGAAATGTATGAAAGTAAACATATTTTCCAACTTTGTTATTTACAATCCTTTTATACCTGAACTTGGTAGGCATCTACTATAGCATAGGCTATATCTTTGCGGAGTAGTAGAGTCGTCTACAATTCCCCAGTCTACCGCTAGAGGGCGAAATGTCTGAAAGTTAACATCTTCTCCAACTTTGTTATTTATAATCCATTTAGACTGAACTTGGTAGGCATCTACTACAGCATAGGCCATATCTTTACTGAGTCCCGCAGAGTTGTCTACATTACCCGCGTCTGCCGCTAGAGGGCGAAATGTATGAAAGTTAACATCTCCTCCAACTTTGTTATTTACAATCCTTTTAGACTGAATCTTGGTAGGCATCTACTATAGCATAGGCTATATCTTTGCGGAGTAGTAGAGTCGTCTACAGTTCCACAGTCAGCCGCTAGAGGGCGAATTGTCTGATAGTGAAAACCTCATCCCATTTGGTTCTTTTTAATCATTTTGAGCTGAAAATTGGTAGGCATCTACTACAGCATAGGCTGTACCTTTACGGAGTCGCAGAGTTGTATACAGTCCCCCCCCCCCATATGCCGCTAGAGGGCGAAATATCTGATAGTGAACACCTCATCCTATTTGGTTCTTTTTAATCCTATTGAGCTGGAACTTGGCAGGAATCTACTACAGCATATTCTGTATCTTTACGGAGCCCCAGAGTCGTCTACAGTTCTTCAGTCTACCGCTAGAGGGTGAAATGTCTGAATGTAAACATCTACACCAATTTTGTTATTTACAATCTGTTTAAGCTGAAACTTGAAAGGCAGGCATTTTACTTCACCATAAACCCCATCTTTACCAAACTGCAGCGCCGTCTGCATTTCACCAGTCCGCAGGTAGAGGGTGGATCTGAAAGTGATCATTTTTCTGGAAATTTTGTTATTTACAATCTGCCTAAAGTTGAAACTTGACAGTTATCTCTTATGGCGGTGGCGTTTTATTTAATGATGGTGTCTGTTCCGTATGCAGTTCTCAAATCTCAAACACATATTCATATATCATCTGCACTGCACATGCACTAGAAAGCTGTGGCCCGAAGGGCCACAGGCTTTCTAGTCTATATATATAAATATCGATTGTCTGTCTGTGTGTTTGTCATCGGCTATACAATCGAACCCATCTCGATGAAATCTCGCTTGCTATATCTCGTTAGAAAGGTCTCGCCCTAACTCGTTGCAACGTAATACTCAGAGCCGTCGAAAGTTCGCCCGTCTGCCGCTGGGCGATTTTCGTGATTTTCGGGCGAAATTTATCGAATTATTTCGGTTCTTCTATCGGTAATTAATGATTTAGAGGGCTAACATTTATCCCACCTAGTATAAAATTAACATGGGTAGATTCGCCGTGTCCCATTCTCACAAAGTTTTTATTTTATTCGAGTGTTTAATATAAATATGTATGATTATTTATTAATTAAAAATCAAATAGTGTATAAATATGTCATATTCGCCAAGCACGATCGAATTGCCCTATTGGTATTGAATAGGGAAGCATTGTTTTCTGTATCATAGCAACGTTAAGGTAATTATTGAACTCGCAGCTAGCTGGCTGGGCACAGATAAGGAGCAAGCAGGCTGGAGTGTTGATTGGGGTGGGTTTGGGTTGTCTATTGCGAATTGCTCAGAGTAATTCTGCTTTCTCAATCATTGGCTGCATGGAAGGAGAGGTTTATAACATTTTTGTTTTACTGTTATGAATATTAAAAGTAAAATAATTATTTCTCTACGCCTGTACTTACTGTATTATTATTTTATCTAATATTATACATCTAATCTCGATGAAATCTCGCTTACTATAGCTCGTTAGATAGGTCTCGCCCTAACTCGTTGCAACGTAATACTCAGAGCCGTCTGAAGTTCCCCCGTCTGCCGCTAGAGGGCGAATTATCCGATAGTGAAAACCTGATCTTATAGGGTTGTTTTTAATGCTTTTGAGCTGAAACGTGGTAGCTATATACTGCAGCATAGGCTGTATATTTCCGGAGTCACTGGGTTGTCTACAGTTCCCCAGTCTACCGTTAGAGTGCTAAATGTCTGAGAGTTAACATCTTCTCCAACTTTATTATTTACAATCCGTTTTGACTGAAACTTGGTAGGCATCTACTACAGCATAGGCTGAATCTTTACTGAGTCGCAGAGTCGTCTACAATTTCCCAGTCTACCGCTAGAGGGCGAAATGTCTGCAAGTTAACATCTTCTCCAACTTTGTTATTTATAATCCATTTAGACTGAACTTGGTAGGCATCTACTACAGCATAGGCTATATCTTTACTGAGTCGCGCAGAGTTGTCTACAGTACCCGCGTCTGCCGCTAGAGGGCGAAATGTATGAAAGTTAACATCTTCTCCAACTTTGTTATTTACAAACCTTTTAGACTGAAACTTGGTAGGCATCTACTATAGCATAGGCTATATCTTTGCGGAGTAGTAGAGTCGTCTACAGTTCCACAGTCAGCCGCAAGAGGGCGAATTGTCTGATAGTGAAAACCTCATCCCATTTGGTTCTTTTTAATCCTTTTGAGCTGAAACTTGGCAGGTATCTACTACATCCTAGGCTCTATCTTTACGGAGTTGCAGAGTCCTATACACTTCCCCAGTCTACCGCTAGAGGGTGAAATGTCTGAAAGTTACCATCTTCTCCAACTTTGTTATTTATAATCCATTTAGACTGAACTTGGTAGGCATCTACTACAGCATAGGCTATATCTTTACTGAGTCGCGCAGAGTTGTCTACATTACCCGCGTCTGCCGCTAGAGGGCGAAATGTATGAAAGTTAACATCTCCTCCAACTTTGTTATTTACAATCCTTTTAGACTGAAACTTGGTAGACATCTACTATAGCATAGGCTATATCTTTGCGGAGTAGTAGAGTCGTCTAAAGTTCCACAGTCAGCCGCTAGAGGGGGAATTGTCTGATAGTGAAAACCTCATCCCATTTGGTTCTTTTTAATCATTTTGAGCTGAAACTTGGCAGGTATCTACTACATCATAGGCTGTATCTTTACGGAGTTGCAGAGTCCTATACACTTCCCCAGTCTACCGCTAGAGGGTGAAATGTCTGAAAGTTAACATCTTCTCCAACTTTGTTATTTACTAACGGTTTAGACTGAAACTTGGTAGGCATCTACTACAACATAGGCTGTACCTTTACGGATTCGCAGAGTTGTATACAGTCCCCCCATTTGACGCTAGAGGGCGAAATATCTGATAGTGAACACCTCATCCCATTTGGTTCTTTTTAATCCTATTGAGCTGGAACTTGGCAGGAATCTACTACAGCATATTCTGTATCTTTACGGAGTCCTAGAGTCGTCTACAGTTCTTCAGTCTACCGCTAGAGGGTGAAATGTTTGAATATGAACATCTACACCAATTTTGTTATTTACAATCTGTTTAAGCTGAAACTTGAAAGGCAGGCGTTTTACTTCACCATAAACCCCATCTTTACCAAACTGCAGCGCCGTCTGCATTTCACCAGTCCGCAGGTAGAGGGTGGATCTGAAAGTGATCATTTTCTGGAAATTTTGTTATTTACAATCTGCCTAAAGTTGAAACTTGACAGTTATCTCTTATGGGGTGGTGTTTTATTTAATGATGGTGTCTGTTCCGTATGCAGTTCTCAAATCTCCCACACATATTCATATATCATCTGCACGTGCACTAGAAAGCTGTGGCCCGAAGGGCCACAGGCTTTCTAGTCTAATATATATAAATCTCGATTGTCTGTGTGTTTGTCATCGGCTATACAATCGAACCCATCTCGATGAAATCTCGCTTGCTATATCTTGTTAGAAAGGTCTTGCCCTAACTCGTTGCAACGTAATACTCAGAGCCGTCTGAAGTTCGCCCGTCTGCCGCTAGAGGGCGATTTTCGTGATTTTCGGGCGAAATTTATCGAATTATTTCGGTTCTTCTATCGGTAATTAATGATTTAGAGGGCTAACATTTATCCCACCTGGTTTAAAATTAACATGGGTAGATTCGCCGTGTCCCATTCTCACAAAGTTTTTATTTTATTCGAGTGTTTAATATAAATATGTATGATTATTTATTGATTAAAAATCAAATAGTGTATAAACAAGCTGGCAAGCCTGGAGGGTTCACGGTCCTCCTACTTAATCAGTACAATAATAATAACCGATACATCATTGTCGAAACGTACCCAGTATTCGGGTACCGGCTGGCGGCTGACCGGTACGTTTTCGTTCGGGTAGGCCTATGTTTCCTTTTCACTTGTTCCCATCGTAGGCGACCTCATGCTCATCCCACCACGACCACCAGTTACGAGTTGGGCAGGCGTCTACCACTGTACCATCTACCGGCAACCGGTAAGTAATTACGCGCCACACGACGTCATCCCGCCATCCGCCAACATTTATACCGGTACGGTAAGCCTACCACCTACCGGCTGGCTACCATCGCACCGTAGGTCTACCGCCTACCGGTCAACCGGTAACGGTAGGCTACCGCGTACCGGTACAGCGGTACTCAAAGTCGTACCGGTATTGTCGTAATTGACAAATGCAGGATTAAACCGTAACCCGTTCCGGTACCGGTACCATATGCATCTGAACGACTGGACGGTTAATCTCATAGCATAGCTGCATAGGCCTACCGGTAGTCAGTGCGAAGTCGCCTGCGAACATGGCGAAATATTATATTTAAGCCAGGCTGCCAGGCATAGCCTACCTGATGGATAATAATAAACTGAAATGCTATGCCACTCAGAAGTACCGGTACTTGGTACTGCCAGTTTGCTGCTATGCCAGTATGCTAGCAGGTAGTGCATAGTGCTAGCTAAGATTGTCTACAGATTAACTAGGCCTACAGGCAGACAATCAGACAGTACTAGCTGTCTAGGGCCTACAGGACTGCAGTACCGGTACTGCAGTATTGGTAATTGCTAATGCTAATTAATTACCTTAATTAAATCTTCAATTAGGTCATAATGTAGGTCCAAATTTAAAAATCGGCCTCCGTTAATCGATTTAGAAATAATTCAGGTACCTCCATGCCAAATATCAGAATCATTCATTGCGTTCCCTATGACAAGATAGCTTTTTCCTAAACCATGCGAAAACACGCAAATATAGCGCTCACATCGCACAAATACCATCTCGACACCCAATTTTTTGTATGAGCCTTCGCCATCCCTATATCTAACTTTTGTCCAAACTTTGTTTCGATTGATTAATAAATAACTGAGATATCGCTCTGGACACACACACACACACACATTACGGTAATAATGGTCACTTATGTCAAAGACCGTGAACCAATATGTCATATTCGCCAAGCAGGATCGAATTGGCCTATAGTTATTGAATAGGGAAGGATTGTTTTCTGTATCATAGCAACGTTAAGGTAATTATTGAACTCGCAGCTAGCTGGCTGGGCACAGATAAGGAGCAAGCAGGCTGGAGTGTTGATTGGGGTGGGTTTGGGTTGTCTGTTGCGAATTGCTCAGAGTAATTCTGCTTTCTCAATCATTGGCTGCATGGAAGGAGAGGTTTATAACATTTTTGTTTTGCTGTTATGAATATTAAAAGTAAAATAATTATTTCTGTAGGCCTATACTTACTGTATTATTATTTTATCTAATATTATACATCTAATCTCGATGAAATCTCGCTTACTATAGCTCGTTAGATAGGTCTCGCCCTAACTCGTTGCAACGTAATACTCAGAGCCGTCTGAAGTTCCACCTTCTGCCGCTAGAGGGCGAATTATCCGATAGTGAAAACCTGATCTTATAGGGTTGTTTTTAATGCTTTTGAGCTGAAACGTGGTAGCTATATACTGCAGCATAGGCTGTATATTTCCGGAGTCACTGGGTTGTCTACAGTTCCCCAGTCTACCGTTAGAGGGCTAAATGTCTGAGAGTTAACATCTTCTCCAACTTTATTATTTACAATCCGTTTTGACTGAAACTTGGTAGGCATCTACTACAGCATAGGCTGAATCTTTACTGAGTCGCAGAGTCGTCTACAATTTCCCAGTCTACCTCTAGAGGGCGAAATGTCTGCAAGTTAACATCTTCTCCAACTTTGTTATTTATAATCCATTTAGACTGAACTTGGTAGGCATCTACTACAGTATAGGCTATATCTTTACTGAGTCGCGCAGAGTTGTCTACAGTACCCGCGTCTGCCGCTAGAGGGCGAAATGTATGAAAGTTAACATCTTCTCCAACTTTGTTATTTACTAACCTTTTAGACTGAAACTTGGTAGGCATCTACTATAGCATAGGCTATATCTTTGCGGAGTAGTAGAGTCGTCTACAGTTCCACAGCCAGCCGCAAGAGGGCGAATTGTCTGATAGTGAAAACCTCATCCCATTTGGTTCTTTTTAATCCTTTTGAGCTGAAACTTGGCAGGTATCTACTACATCCTAGGCTCTATCTTTACGGAGTTGCAGAGTCCTATACACTTCCCCAGTCTACCGCTAGAGGGTGAAATGTCTGAAAGTTACCATCTTCTCCAACTTTGTTATTTATAATCCATTTAGACTGAACTTGGTAGGCATCTACTACAGCATAGGCTATATCTTTACTGAGTCGCACAGAGTTGTCTACATTACCCGCGTCTGCCGCTAGAGGGCGAAATGTATGAAAGTTAACATCTCCTCCAACTTTGTTATTTACAATCCTTTTAGACTGAAACTTGGTAGACATCTACTATAGCATAGGCTATATCTTTGTGGAGTAGTAGAGTCGTCTACAGTTCCACAGTCAGCCGCTAGAGGGGGAATTGTCTGATAGTGAAAACCTCATCCCATTTGGTTCTTTTTAATCCTTTTGAGCTGAAACTTGGCAGGTATCTACTACATCATAGGCTGTATCTTTACGGAGTTGCAGAGTCCTATACACTTCCCCAGTCTACCGCTAGAGGGTGAAATGTCTGAAAGTTAACATCTTCTCCAACTTTGTTATTTACTAACGGTTTAGACTGAAACTTGGTAGGCATCTACTACAACATAGGCTGTACCTTTACGGATTCGCAGAGTTGTATACAGTCCCCCCATTTGACGCTAGAGGGCGAAATATCTGATAGTGAACACCTCATCCCATTTGGTTCTTTTTAATCCTATTGAGCTGGAACTTGGCAGGAATCTACTACAGCATATTCTGTATCTTTACGGAGTCCTAGAGTCGTCTACAGTTCTTCAGTCTACCGCTAGAGGGTGAAATGTTTGAATATGAACATCTACACCAATTTTGTTATTTACAATCTGTTTAAGCTGAAACTTGAAAGGCAGGCATTTTACTTCACCATAAACCCCATCTTTACCAAACTGCAGCGCCGTCTGCATTTCACCACTCCGCAGGTAGAGGGTGGATCTGAAAGTGATCATTTTCTGGAAATTTTGTTATTTACAATCTGCCTAAAGTTGAAACTTGACAGTTATCTCTTATGGGGGTGGTGTTTTATTTAATGATGGTGTCTGTTCCGTATGCAGTTCTCAAATCTCCCACACATATTCATATATCATCTGCACGTGCACTAGAAAGCTGTGGCCCGAAGGGCCACAGGCTTTCTAGTATCTAATATATATAAATATCGATTGTCTGTCTGTCTGTCTGTCTGTGTGTTTGTCATCGGCTATACAATCGAACCCATCTCGATGAAATCTCGCTTGCTATATCTCGTTAGAAAGGTCTCGCCCTAACTCGTTGCAACGTAATACTCAGAGCCGTCTGAAGTTCGCCCGTCTGCCGCTAGAGGGCGATTTTCGTGATTTTCGGGCGAAATTTATCGAATTATTTCGGTTCTTCTATCGGTAATTAATGATTTAGAGGGCTAACATTTATCCCACCTGGTTTAAAATTAACATGGGTAGATTCGCCGTGTCCCATTCTCACAAAGTTTTTATTTTATTCGAGTGTTTAATATAAATATGTATTATTATTTATTGATTAAAAATCAAATAGTGTATAAATATGTCATATTCGCCAAGCAGGATCGAATTGGCCTATAGTTATTGAATAGGGAAGGATTGTTTTCTGTATCATAGCAACGTTAAGGTAATTATTGAACTCGCAGCTAGCTGGCTGGGCACAGATAAGGAGCAAGCAGGCTGGAGTGTTGATTGGGGTGGGTTTGGGTTGTCTGTTGCGAATTGCTCAGAGTAATTCTGCTTTCTCAATCATTGGCTGCATGGAAGGAGAGGTTTATAACATTTTTGTTTTACTGTTATGAATATAAAAGTAAAATAATTATTTCTGTAGGCCTATACTTACTGTATTATTATTTTATCTAATATTATACATCTAATCTCGATGAAATCTCGCCTACTATAGCTCGTTAGATAGGTCTCGCCCTAACTCGTTGCAACGTAATACTCAGAGCCGTCTGAAGTTCCACCGTCTGCCGCTAGAGGGCGAATTATCCGATAGTGAGAACCTGATCTTATAGGGTTGTTTTTAATGCTTTTGAGCTGAAACATGGTAGCTATATACTGCAGCATAGGCTGTATATTTCCGGAGTCACTGGGTTGTCTACAGTTCCCCAGTCTACCGTTAGAGGGCTAAATGTCTGAGAGTTAACATCTTCTCCAACTTTGTTATTTATAATCCATTTAGACTGAACTTGGTAGGCATCTACTACAGCATAGGCTATATCTTTACTGAGTCGCGCAGAGTTGTCTACAGTACCCGCGTCTGCCGCTAGAGGGCGAAATGTATGAAAGTTAACATCTTCTCCAACTTTGTTATTTACAAACCTTTTAGACTGAAACTTGGTAGGCATCTACTATAGCACAGGCTATATCTTTGCGGAGTAGTAGAGTCGTCTACAGTTCCACAGTCAGCCGCAAGAGGGCGAATTGTCTGATAGTGAAAACCTCATCCCATTTGGTTCTTTTTAATCCTTTTGAGCTGAAACTTGGCAGGTATCTACTACATCCTAGGCTCTATCTTTACGGAGTTGCAGAGTCCTATACACTTCCCCAGTCTACCGCTAGAGGGTGAAATGTCTGAAAGTTACCATCTTCTCCAACTTTGTTATTTATAATCCATTTAGACTGAACTTGGTAGGCATCTACTACAGCATAGGCTATATCTTTACTGAGTCGCGCAGAGTTGTCTACATTACCCGCGTCTGCCGCTAGAGGGCGAAATGTATGAAAGTTAACATCTCCTCCAACTTTGTTATTTACAATCCTTTTAGACTGAAACTTGGTAGACATCTACTATAGCATAGGCTATATCTTTGTGGAGTAGTAGAGTCGTCTACAGTTCCAAAGTCAGCCGCTAGAGGGGGAATTGTCTGATAGTGAAAACCTCATCCCATTTGGTTCTTATTTTTAATCATTTTGAGCTGAAACTTGTCAGGTATCTACTACATCATAGGCTGTATCTTTACGGAGTTGCAGAGTCCTATACACTTCCCCAGTCTACCGCTAGAGGGTGAAATGTCTGAAAGTTAACATCTTCTCCAACTTTGTTATTTACTAACGGTTTAGACTGAAACTTGGTAGGCATCTACTACAACATAGGCTGTACCTTTACGGATTCGCAGAGTTGTATACAGTCCCCCCATTTGACGCTAGAGGGCGAAATATCTGATAGTGAACACCTCATCCCATTTGGTTCTTTTTAATCCTATTGAGCTGGAACTTGGCAGGTATCTACTACAGCATATTCTGTATCTTTACGGAGTCCTAGAGTCGTCTACAGTTCTTCAGTCTACCGCTAGAGGGTGAAATGTTTGAATATGAACATCTACACCAATTTTGTTATTTACAATCTGTTTAAGCTGAAACTTGAAAGGCAGGCATTTTACTTCACCATAAACCCCATCTTTACCAAACTGCAGCGCCGTCTGCATTTCACCAGTCCGCAGGTAGAGGGTGGATCTGAAAGTGAGCATTTTCTGGAAATTTTGTTATTTACAATCTGCCTAAAGTTGAAACTTGACAGTTATCTCTTATGGGGGTGGTGTTTTATTTAATGATGGTGTCTGTTCCGTATGCAGTTCTCAAATCTCCCACACATATTCATATATCATCTGCACGTGCACTGGAAAGCTGTGGCCCGAAGGGCCACAGGCTTTCTAGTCTATATATAAATATCATGTGTCTGTCTGTCTGTCTGTCTGTCTGTCTGTTTGTCTGTCCAAGCTATACGTTTCTACACACAAGCACCAATCGGAGCTCTCGATACATCGAACGAAAGCTCTCGTCACGAGCACGTGCACTGTCGCTATCTCGAGTCTTATTTTACGCGTTTGTTTGCGTGAATGCAGATTTCGTGAATTTGGTACCGGTAGCGCAGTAGGCCTAGCAGTTCATTCTGTCACTCTACACGTTGGGTCTCGACTATTATGCTACTTTTTCATGCGCATCTAAGTGATGCAGACTGCCCCGAGCACATGGACGTGAAACGTCGTTATATCGAGGCTAATTTTATGCATCATTTATGCGTGAATGCGTATTTGTGGACAAATCGGGCTATTATTCCATAGGCCTAACCATTTTTCGGCCAAATTACAGGTCAACCAGCAGGAAACTCTATAACAGTGGTTGTACCATCAGACTCAATCTGTTCTAAATGATACTTTGCAGATATGTTCCCGACCATAGACTGTGTGATTGGGAGGACACTGATCAATCTGCAGTTCTCCAGTCTGCCGCTAGGGGGCGAAATGTCAGAAACTGAAAACCTTCTCCAATTTCGTTATTATTAACGCCTTTTAGCTGATACGTGGCAGAGGTCTACTACACCATAGGCTGTGTGTTTTCGGAGGATGCTGACCAATCTGCAATTCCCCAGTCTGCCGCTAGGGGAAGAAATATCTGAAAGTGAAAACCTTACCCATTTCGTTGTTTATAATGCTTTTTTGCTGATACTTGGCAGAGGTCTGCTACACCATAGACTGCGTGTTTGTGGAGAACTCTGAGCAATCTGCAATTCCTCTGTCTGCCGCTAGGGGGCGCAATGTCTGAAAGTGAAAACCTTCACCCATTTCGTTGTTTATAATGCTTTTTTGCTGATACTTGGCAGAGGTCTACCACACAGAGACTGCGTGTTTCGGGAGGAGCGAGAACCAGTCTGCATTTCTCCAGTCTGCCGCTAGGGGGCCAAATGTCTGAAAGTGAAAACCTTCACCCATTTCGTTGTTTATAATGCTTTTTTGCTGATACTTGGCAGAGGTCTACTACACAAAGACTGCGTGTTTGGGGTGGAGCTAGAACCAGTCTGCATTTCTCCAGTCTACCGCTAGGGGGCCCAATGTCTGAAAGTGAAAACCTTATCCCATTTCGTTATTAATATGCTTTTAGGCTGACACTTGGCAGATGTGTATTACACCATAGGGTGTGTCTGGGGAGGACGCCGAACAAACTGCAGTTCTCCATTCGGCCGCTAGGGGGCGAAATGTCTGAAAGTGAATACCCTCTCCCATTTCGATGTTTATAATGCTTTTAGGCTGATGCTTGGCAGAGGTCTACTACACCATAGGCTGCGTCTTTGTGGAGAACTCTGACCAATCTGCAATTCCTCCGTCTGCCACTAGGGGGCGCAATGTCTGAAAGTCAAAACCTTCACCCATTTCGTTATTAATAATGCTTTTATGCTGATACTTTGCAGAGGTCTACTATACCATAGGCTGTGTTTTTGTGGAGAACTCTGACCAATCTGCAATTCCTCAGTCTGCCGCTAGAGGGTGAAATGTCTGAAATGAAAACCTTCTCCCATTTCGTTGTTTCTAATGCTTTTTTTTATACTTGGGAAAGGTATACTACACCATCGGCTGTATGTTTGGGGCGGATGCTAACCAGTCTGCAGTTCTCCAGTATACTGCTAGAGGGTGCGAAATGTCTGAAAAGTGAAAACATTCTCACATTTATTTATTAAAAATGCTTTTAGGCTGATACTTGGCAGAGGTCTACTGTACTACATCATAAGCTGCGTCTTTGGGAAGGACGTTGACCAGTCTGCAGTTCTCCAGTCCGCCACTAGGGACGAATTGTCTGAAAGTGAAATCCTTCTCCCATTTAAATTCTTTAGAGTTTATTCTTGGCAGCGATCTAAAAGTACTGTACAGTACCTACTAAACTAAATAAACTATAGGTTGTGTTTACGAGGATGATAACCACCTGCAGTTCTACAGTTTAACCTTTTTCCATATTTTTACTATTTATAATCCTTTGGAAATGATACTTGGCAGGTATTTATCTACTTTATACAACCTACTGTTAGCCTTATGTTGTACGTAGTATATAGATATTTGAAAAGTAAATCAGCTTCAGTCCTTTTGTTTGAGAGAACACTCAATCATGTGACGTTTTGTTAAGTTAAGTTAATTAATTAATCTAATGTTTGGAATGGTGAATAGGCTTGTGAACTAGAAAGCCGTGGCCCGAAGGGCCACGGGCTTTCTAGTCTATATATATAAATATCGATTGTCTGTCTGTCTGTCTGTCTGTCTGTGTGTTTGTCATCGGCTATACAATCGAACCCATCTCGATGATATCTCGCTTGCTATATCTCGTTAGAAAGGTCTCGCCCTAACTCGTTGCAACGTAATACTCAGAGCCGTCTGAAGTTCGCCCGTCTGCCGCTAGAGGGCGATTTTCGTGATTTTCGGGCGAAATTTATCGAATTATTTCGGTTCTTCTATCGGTAATTAATGATTTAGAGGGCTAACATTTATCCCACCTGGTATAAAATTAACATGGGTAGATTCGCCGTGTCCCATTCTCACAAAGTTTTTATTTTATTCGAGTGTTTAATATAAATATGTATGATTATTTATTGATTAAAAATCAAATAGTGTATAAATATGTCATATTCGCCAAGCACGATCGAATTGGCCTATTGGTATTGAATAGGGAAGGATTGTTTTCTGTATCATAGCAACGTTAGGTAATTATTGAACTCGCAGCTAGCTGGCTGGGCACAGATAAGGAGCAAGCAGGCTGGAGTGTTGATTGGGGTGGGTTTTGGTTGTCTATTGCGAATTGCTCAAGAGTAATTAATTCTGCTTTCTCAATCATTGGCTGCATGGAAGGAGAGGTTTATAACATTTTTGTTTTACTGTTATGAATATTAAAAGTAAAATAATTATTTCTGTAGGCCTATACTTACTGTATTATTTATTATTTTATCTAATATTATACATCTAATCTCGATGAAATCTCGCTTACTATAGCTCGTTAGATAGGTCTCGCCCTAACTCGTTGCAATGTAATACTCAGAGCCGTCTGAAGTTCCCCCATCTGCCGCTAGAGGGCGAATTGTCCGATAGTGAAAACCTGATCTCATTGGGTTGTTTTTAATGCTTTTGAGGTGAAACTTGGTAGCTATATACTGCAGCATAGGCTGTATATTTCCGAAGTCACTGAGTTGTCCACAGTTCCCCAGTCTACCGTTAGAGGGCTAAATGTCTGAGAGTTAACATCTTCTCCAACTTTGTTATTTACAATCCGTTTAGACTGAAACTTGGTAGGCATCTACTACAGCATAGGCTGTATCTTTACTGAGTCGCAGAGTCGTCTACAATTCCCCAGTCTACCGCTAGAGGGCGAAATGTCTGAAAGTTAACATCTTCTCCAACTTTGTTATTTATAATCCATTTAGACTGAACTTGGTAGGCATCTACTACAGCATAGGCTATATCTTTACTGAGTCACGCAGAGTTGTCTATATTACCCGCATCTGCCGCTAGAGGGCGAAATGTATGAAAGTTAACATCTCCTCCAACTTTGTTATTTACAGTACAATCCTTTTAGACTGAAACTTGGTAGGTATCTACTATAGCATAGGCTATATCTTTGCGGAGTAGTAGAGTCGTCTACAGTTCCACAGTCAGCCGCTAGAGGGCGAATTGTCTGATAGTGAAAACCTCATCCCATTTGGTTCTTTTTAATCATTTTGAGCTGAAACTTGGTTGGTATCTACTACATCATAGGCTGTATCTTTACGGGGTTGCAGAATCCTATTCACTTCCCCAGTCTACCGCTAGAGGGTGAAATGTCTGAAAGTTAACATCTTCTCCAACTTTGTTATTTACTAACGGTTTAGACTGAAACTTGGTAGGCATCTACTACAGCATAGGCTGTACCTTTACGGAGTCACAGAGTTGTATACAGTCCCCCCATCTGCCGCTAGAGGGCGACATATCTGATAGTGAACACCTCATCCCATTTGGTTCTTTTTAATCCTATTGAGCTGGAACTTGGCAGGAATCTACTACAGCATATTCTGTATGTTTACGGAGTCCCAGAGTCGTCTACAGTTCATCATTCTACCGCTAGAGGGTGAAATGTCTGAATGTGAACATCTACACCAATTTTGTTATTTACTATCTGTTTAAGCTGAAACTTGAAAGGCAGGCAATTTACTTCACCATAAACCCCATCTTTACCAAACTGCAGCGCCGTCTGCATTTCACCAGTCCGCAGGTAGAGGGTGGATCTGAAAGTGATCATTTTCTGGAAATTTTGTTATTTACAATCTGCCTAAAGTTGAAACTTGACAGTTATCTCTTATGGGGGTGGTGTTTTATTTAATGATGGTGTCTGTTCCGTATGCAGTTCTCAAATCTCCCACATATATTCATATATCATCTGCATATGCACTAGAAAGCTGTGGCCCGAAGGGCCACAGGCTTTCTAGTCTATATATATAAATATCATGTGTCTGTCTGTCTGTGAGTCTGTGAGTCTGTCCAAGCTATACGCTCCGACACACATGCACCAATCTGAGCAAATGATACATCGATCGAAAGCTCTCGTCCTGAGCACGTAAACTATCGCAATCTCGAGGCTAATTTTACGCGTTTGCTTGCGTGAATGCGTATTTTGTGTTCGTTCGGGCGAAATGTATCGAATTATTTCGGTTCTTCTATCGGTAATTAATTATTTAGAGGGGTAACATTTATCCCATCTGGTATAAAATTAACATGAGTAGATTCGCCGTGTCCCATTCTCACAAAGTATTTATTTTATTCGAGTGTTTAATATAAATATGTATGATTATTTATTGATTAAAAATCAAATAGTGTATAAATATGTCATATTCGCCAAGCACGATCGAATTGGCCTATTCTTAGTGCTGTAGTGAATAGGGAAGGATTTTTTTCTGTATCATAGCAACGTTAAGGTAATTATTGAAATCGCAGCTAGCTGGCTGGGCACAGATAAGGAGCAAGCAGGCTGGAGTGTTGATTGGGGTGGGTTTGGGTTGTCTGTTGCGAATTGCTCAAGAGTAATTCTGCTTTCTCAATCATTGGCTGCATGGAAGGAGAGGTTTATAACATTTTTGTTTTACTGTTATGAATATTAAAAGTAAAATAATTATTTCTGTAGGCCTATACTTACTGTATTATTATTTTATCTAATATTATACATCTAATCTCGATGAAATCTCGCTTACTATAGCTCGTTAGATAGGTCTCGCCCTAACTCGTTGCAACGTAATACTCAGAGCCGTCTGAAGTTCCCCCATCTGCCGCTAGAGGGCGAATTGTCCGATAGTGAAAACCTGATCTCATTGGGTTGTTTTTAATGCTTTTGAGCTGAAACTTGGTAGCTATATACTGCAGCATAGGCTGTATATTTCCGGAGTCACTGAGTTGTCCACAGTTCCCCAGTCTACCGTTAGAGGGCTAAATGTCTGAGAGTTAACATCTTCTCCAACTTTGTTATTTATAATCCATTTAGACTGAACTTGGTAGGCATCTACTACAGCATAGGCTATATCTTTACTGAGTCGCGCAGAGTTGTCTACATTACCCGCGTCTGCCGCTAGAGGGCGAAATGTATGAAAGTTAACATCTCCTCCAACTTTGTTATTTACAATCCTTTTAGACTGAAACTTGGTAGGCATCTACTATAGCATAGGCTATATCTTTGCGGAGTAGTAGAGTCGTCTACAGTTCCACAGTCAGCCGCTAGAGGGCGAATTGTCTGAAAGTTAACATCTTCTCCAACTTTGTTATTTACTAACGGTTTAGACTGAAACTTGGTAGGCATCTACTACAGCATAGGCTGTACCTTTACGGAGTTACAGAGTTGTATACAGTCCCCCCATCTGCCGCTAGAGGGCGACATATTTGATAGTGAACACCTCATCCCATTTGGTTCTTTTTAATCATTTTGAGCTGAAACTTGGTTGGTATCTACTACATCATAGGCTGTATCTTTACGGGGTTGCAGAATCCTATTCACTTCCCCAGTCTACCGCTAGAGGGTGAAATGTCTGAAAGTTAACATCTTCTCCAACTTTGTTATTTACTAACGGTTTAGACTGAAACTTGGTAGGCATCTACTACAGCATAGGCTGTACCTTTACGGAGTCACAGAGTTGTATACAGTCCCCCCATCTGCCGCTAGAGGGCGACATATCTGATAGTGAACACCTCATCCCATTTGGTTCTTTTTAATCCTATTGAGCTGGAACTTGGCAGGAATCTACTACAGCATATTCTGTATCTTTACGGAGTCCCAGAGTCGTCTACCGCTAGAGGGTGAAATGTCTGAATGTGAACATCTACATCAATTTTGTTATTTACAATCTGTTTAAGCTGAAACTTGAAAGGCAGGCATTTTACTTCACCATAAACCCCATCTTTACCAAACTGCAGCGCCGTCTGCATTTCACCAGTCCGCAGGTAGAGGGTGGATCTGAAAGTGATCATTTTCTGGAAATTTTGTTATTTACAATCTGCCTAAAGTTGAAACTTGACAGTTATCTCTTATGGGGGTGGTGTTTTATTTAATGATGGTGTCTGTTCTGTATGCAGTTCTCAAATCTCCCACACATATTCATATATCATCTGCACGTGCACTAGAAATCTGTGGCCCGAAGGGCCACAGGCTTTCTAGTATACTGTATAAATATCCTCTGTCTGTCTGTGAGTCTATGAGTCTGTGAGTCTGTCCAAGCTATACGCTCCGACACACATGCACCAATCTGAGCAAATGATACATCAATCGAAAGCTCTCGTCCTGAGCACGTAAACTATCGCTATCTCGGAGCTAATTTTACGCGTTTGCCTGCGTGAATGCGTATTTTGTGTTCGTTCGGGCGAAATTTATCGAATTATTTCGGTTCTTCTACTGTATCGGTAATTAATTATTTAGAGGGGTAACATTTATCCCATCTGGTATAAAATTAACATGAGTAGATTCGCCGTGTCCCATTCTCACAAAGTATATAGTTTATTCGAGTGTTTAATATTAATATGTATGATTATTTATTGATTAAAAATCAAATAGTGTATAAATATGTCATATTCGACACGCAGGATCGAATGGGGTTCACGACTCAAATTCAAAATCAGATCAATTAGATGCAATAATATCACAGAAACACAATGGCGTTTACAGAATTCAATAAGATGCTAAAATAGCCGAGATATTTGTGTTTTCAGTTTAAAAATTATTCAAAATATGAAAACGATCTGTGATTGGTCGTGACGTCACTATACGCCTCTGAATTCCACTTATATCAACATTCAGATACGTAATACAATCTTTGTATAAATTGGGGCAATTTGTTACTGCAGGGACTGCTATATTAGTACTATAGTACAGCTGTACCCTGTACAGTGCAGCAGTCACCGGTACAAGCACTGCAGAGTTGTATACTTGCTTATTTATACGGCGAACGGAGAGTAAACGGGACAACGGCAAGGCACAAGGAGGGGCGAACAGGGGTTCCCGGAACAACGGCAAGGAGGAGCGAATACAGTGAATGGGAGTACCTGGAGCCGCGAGCCGGAACGCCCATGAGAATGTCCCATTAAGCCTACTACGACAGTACTGACAAAGGAACAAAATGATGTACGTATAGGCCTAGATAGATATTATGGCAGGTTCAGGCAAGAGGATAATGACATTGTATCTGTATGGGCCGTATCAGATGTGTACAGTCAAGGAGGAATCGACCAATGGTTAGTGTTAACGCAGTCATGAAGGTCTGAGGATGAGTGCGTGATTCGACAAAATGCTAACAATGATACCGGAACTAGTGGCGATGTAGTCGCTTATGTATTTCTGCAAAGCGCTGTTAGAAACGACCGAACGTTGAACGATGTTTGGTTGCCTAACAGAGTTGGTTAAACTATCTTACTAGAAAGCATTCAGCGTAGAGACACGAGATTGCCATTCGGGCTCGGCGAGTTATCATATCCCAACCGCTTTAGTTGACTCGGACTGCCCACATTTGAGTATCGATTCCACCGATTGGATTTAGTGCAATTCTACCAGTTGCTTAAAAGATTGGATTATAATGTATAGAGAGACTGATTAATACGGAATACACATTTCAGAGTCATTGAATGTGCATGAATTATTTATTCTAACCGCCCATGTCATGAATACCAGGATTTCATTTTTCGGTCGACTTTTTATTATAATTTTATATATGGAGATTTTTTATTTTTTTTAATGTATCTATACTAAGTGTTTTATAGCGCTTATTTCTGTCTTATAACCTGTACATATACTAATTCGTTTATTGTTTGATGTAAATAATACACGGTTTCGCGTATACCGACAGTAAGAAACATATGTTCATTATTTGATTTTATTATTTGATATAACATTATTTGATATATATTGTTTATATATACTGCTATACGACTGTTTTAGTATACCTTCGCTGCTTCAAGATGCCACCGAAGCAGAAGCAACCAGTGACGAGACAAAGCCCAGCTGGAGCGGCTCCGCGTGGGCACTCTAGCATCAAGGACAAGTCTCGGCGATAATAGTCCAATAGGAAAAATAGATCTCTCCAAGCTGCTAAACTGCAACGGATGTTCTGCCCTTTTCACAGATAAAGCCGCCTACAATAACCACGCGCCATGTGCGACATGTCTACTCCATCGTGCGACGGGGACAAATCCGTGGAGAATTTGTATCCCCACTGCCTGAAGGCAGTGGCGGGCAGAAACTGTCTGGGATGCGACTGCTGTGGATCCTGGATTCACAGCAAGTGTCTCGGGCTCATCACTTCGGACATACCGATTCTCGGGAAGTCCAAAAACTGCAAGATTGTGTTCAACACTTGCGAGTCACGTGGTGCATTTAAGCAATCAACAAATACGACCAGCTCCAGTTCGGAATCCCTAATAACGGTTATATCCAAACTGGAAGAAGAAATAACTAGGGATTTCAGTTCCCTGAAATCCCAGATCGATCTTCTTCGAGAGGAATCCAAGGACTCGGGTGGAGAGGCCTGGTCCCAGGTGCAACAGAAGAAGAACAAATCCCGGCCCGCGTCTACTGCGGTCCCAATGACCACGGAGGATGTGGATGGAGAGGTTCAAGAGCAGCGGAAACGTGAGCTCAACATCGTCATTCGAGGTTTACCGGTATCAACCAATGATTCTAACAAAGGAGAAATCTCTTCTCTGTTGGAGTCAGAGTTCGATCAGAAAGATATGGTATTTTCAGTGGATTCCAGTCTACTGGAGAGAGATAATAAACCTACGCGTTTCATTGTCCGCCTCTCTAGCATGGATTCCAAGAATAATATCATGGAACAAAAGAAAAAACTCCGGAAATCTACTGCGCATACTGGGGTTTATATCGACCATGATCTTACCCGACTACAGGCCGAGCAGCAGTACCATAAACGGGAAGCTGTTCATAACCAACGACAACACCGATCAACGAAAAACCCATCTGCCATGTCCCCCTCGCCGTGGACGACAGAGCCCGGGACGCCGGAGCCCCGGACGCCGGATCCTCGGACGACGCCACAGAATACAAATAGCGCAACTGTCGATCCGACGTCTTCTTCATTGGGAAATGTTTAAACGGAGGGAAACAACCCGACAAGGAGCCATTCATCGAATGCTGCTTAGTGAATGCGCAGTCGCTGAACAATAAACTAACTGACCTCGAGCTCGTCTTACAAACTAATAAATATAGGATCCTGGCTGTCACCGAGTCCTGGCTCACAGATACAATCCCAGACAAGATGGTGAGCAACAATGGGCAATATCGTGTCTTCCACAAAGATAGACCCTCTCGTGGTGGTGGAGTTGCCGTCCTTGTCCAGTCGGACATCAAATGCGTCCAGGTACAACTACCGGCTCGCTTTGTAGATACTGAGGTGGTAGCGATCGATCTAGTTGGAAGCTCCCCCTGTCGGTTTATATGTATATATCGATCAGGAACCATCGCGACCATTGAAACTGATAAACTCTTGTCCGAATGCATATCTCTTCTCTGTCAAGTAAATACCCCATGTGTCGTGAATGGTGATTTTAATTTACCAGATTTCGATTGGCTTAACTTAACATATCATACATATGCTAACTACGACTTACTAAACCAGTGTTTTCTGGACAGTGGTTTAACTCAGTTACAATTAAAACCCACCTGCGATAATAACATTCTAGATCTAGTTTTTTCCAGTGAGGATATGTTTGTTTCTAATGTAGATGTTACTGATAATTTTAGTACTAGCCTTGCACCTTTAGACCATGCATCTGTAATTTTTAATATTTTATTTAATATTTTACTTCGAATCGTTCTGCATTAATTACGGCTTTTAAATCTTATGTGTGTCCCTTATTCGAGTACTGTACGCCTATATGGTCTCCTTTTCATTTAGGTTGTATAGACTTACTTGAGCGGGTACAGAGATATTTTACGCGTCGCCTTTTTAAACATTGTAATTTGGATTGTACAGTAAGCTATTTGAATCGAATTAACGTATTACAACTTCAACCCCTGGAAGTGCGCCGCATAATTTTTGACCTCAAGATGAACTTCGCTCTTTCGAACAACGAAGTCGACCTAAACTTCGCTGACTTCTTTACCTTGGCCCCTAGGGGTGGGTTGAGAGGTCACGACCGTAAACTGTTTCATAAACAGTCGCGCTTGCAGATGTGCAAAAATAATTTTTCCCATAGAGTGGTGCCCATTTGGAACTCGCTTCCAGGTGAAGTTGTAAATTGCCGTAATAAACTGTTATTTTCTCTAAGACTCAAAGAAATTAACCTACTTTCTTTTTGTAAGTTTAACCGGAATTTAGTGTAATTATTGTAATTTTATTTGTAAATATAATATATGTTTTTATCTGTTCTACTTTATGTTTTTATCATATCTATTATAATTTCTACATACTATTAATTGTTATCAGCCTTCTATATCTATATTTGTAATAATGTCATTTGTTCTACTGTACTACTTGGAACTAATGTATACGTTATTAATTTAATATGGCATATAGTTACGTTTTTATAAGATTTGTAAATTTTTAATAATATGCTGCTCTAATGTACTGTTTATAGTATTTACATACATAATTTCAATATTTTTACTTCATTTCCGTTTAAATTTCCGCTTGATTTCTCTCTTTAGTATGTACTGTCCGTTTTTATTTTCTTAAGATGCATTGGTCACTAATTTTATTCATTCGTGTTTTTCTGATCTCAATTCAACTATTAGTGTACCTGGTTTTACCGTAAGTGTACCTTGTTGTTCTTCTCCGGTGTTAACATTTTTATAATATTTCACCGTGTTTTAATAATAATAATAATAATAATAATTGTTTTGGTTAGATTCAGCCCTTCTGTAACCTGTGTTTTTGGTGAAAACCTTGTATTGTTCACATGGGGATAAACTGAAATATAACGGCAGAAAGTCTGGTATTCTTCACATGGGCCATTCTAACCATGGCCATTAATTTAAATTGTTTTCGCAATATTTGTTATTGAAATTATGTGTTCAATGTCTATTGATTGTTATCTTGTTGATTATTGATATCTATTGATATTGTTGTATAAATTAAAAAAATATATATGTTGATTTTACGTATTCTTTATTTTACTTAACGCGGCCGTCAGGCCGTTTTGATCTACTGTAAACTGTCGTATGCTATTTTAATGGATGTGTAACTTTAACTTCTTCTTTCTTTTATCCGCGACGCAATCAAATATAACTGTATATCCGTAGCCTATAGACTTTCGTCTATTAGTGCCCTCCACCCCCTTGCTTCCAAGTCCTACAGTAGATCTACCACTGATGATATGATATCAGACGTTCATGGGATTGGGATGGGACCAAGACGTACTATATGCCAAGTATATAATATGCCTTAGATGGGACAGTTGTTTAGTGGGATGTGACTGACTGACGGAAAAATTAAAACAAACAAATTTTCGGACTTTAATATTTTTTACTTTCAACACAAAACACAAACATATGTATAAAAAAATATTCAAATTAAAGTCAGGACAATACAGCAATAATTAATGTTGGGACATCCTCATGGTAGTTCCGGCCCCGGGTACCTCCCGTTCGCTTGTACACCGACACCGTATTCGCTCCTCATCTGTCCTCGTCATTGTTCCAGCTCCAGGTGTACAGTACGCCATGTTCGCCATATTCGCTGCTCCTTGCCGTTGTCCCGGCCCTGGGTAGGCGGGTACCTCCCGTTCGCTGTACGCCGTATTCGCTCCAACTCGTCGTTGTTCCAGCTGTCTGGGTACCCCCTGTTCGCCGTATTCGCTCCTCTTTTCCGTTTCCATTGTCCCGGGTACTTACCGTATTCGCTACCAGCTACTCCTTGCCGTTGCCCCAAGTACTCTCCGTTCGCCATATTCGCTAGTTCTTGCCGTTGTCCGGGTACTCTCCGTTCGCCATATAAATAAACAAGTATGCAGGTGCTGGAAAGCTTGTCCTTCTACCGGTAACTGCTGCACTGTACTACAGTACTAATCTGCTAATGTAGCAGTAGTACCTGGTGTAATAAACTGCCTAATTTGTACTGTAATTTACACAAAGATAGTATTGGGTATCTGAATGTTGATATCAATGGGATTCCGAGGCATATAGTGACGTCACGACCAATCACAGATCGTTTTCAAATTTTGAATAATTTTTAAATTGAAAACACGAATATCTCGGCTATTTAGCATCTTATTGAATTCTGTAAACGCCATTGTGTTTCTGTGATATTATTGCATCTAATTAATCTGGTTTTGAATTTGAGTCGTGAACCCCATTGGCCTATTGTTAGTGAATAGGGAAGGATTGTTATCTGTATCATAGCAACGTTAGGTAATTATTGAACTCGTAGCTAGCTGGCTGGGCACAGGTAAGTACTCCAACAGGAACTGGTTCTATGACACCTAACCGGACATCCTGGACTAAACCTGCATTCACAGTGTCCTGCCAATGGATTGGTACATGAATGGGGCAGTAGTGTGCTACTTGCTCAGCTTCAGGATCTACCATTAGCTTCAATGGGCGCCCATCCATTAAGGGAAGAAGTTGACACACATGCTCACATGTATTAAATGTGCTGGCCTCCCAAGTGATATTGGCTTATCAGAAATTGTTCGAGTTTCTTTTATTATTTTTTTCAGTTGCAGGATATGGCAATTTCGTGGTGGGTTTATTAGGTCTTTCTCGCCTTGGACATTGGCAATCTATTATGAGGTTGTCATGGTTATCATGGCTTACACCGCTTGAAATAACATCCTGTTGATTTGTGTTGTCTTCCATGCTAGCCATTTTATTGGTTTCACCTATTGCAGGAAAATTGCCAGTTATCATTCCCAGGGTCTCTCTACTGATGAAAAATGTATCAGCATCTTCAGATACATTTGTTATTTGGCGAGTTTCAACCATGTTGCCGAGTTTATCTGGACCAGTGAGTCGTAAAATTGCAGCACCCGTAATATTGATTGATACCTTTATCATTGGCAGCATGCATATTCATGGAGACTGGTATTAAATATTTTATGGTCAAACCGAGTTTGTTTATTAGATTTATGGCAATTAGACAACTTTAGCAGCCTGTGTCTGCCATTGCTAATATAGTAATTTTCTTTGGTGTGGTCGTTAGAGGAAAACCAAAGTTGATATAATCCTGACTAATGGCAGTTACTGTGAGCTGTATATAAGGTTGAGGTTTGGAGGAGCATTTTAACCAAGTATCAGATAGGTGATTGTATATATGGTGGCTGAGGACTATCATTTTTGTGGTGTGATCATGTTTAGAAGGGCTGACCTTCATTATAGCGCACAGGGTGTCAAAAACAGCGCCCTAATGGTTACAATTCTTGGATGATTTATCATTGGCTGCTTTCATTTTGTTTCAATACATCTTCTCAAAGTGATTTTCAAAACCGCTGTGTTGGCATTTGTTACCATAGGCAGAGCATTCTTTTCATCTCATCCATGGAGGTGAACTTTTACCATGTCCTTTTTTTCTACAGTATGTACAATCCCATTCATCAATATTGTCCTGATGCATACTCTGACTCTGACTGGGTTGATTTCTATTTTGATCCCTCAAATTATTATTTCTACTACAATTCTACTTACTTCTACTGATGCTATGGGCATCAACACTAGGTTGTGTGGTAAATAACATAGATGCAGATTGCTTCCCAGATTCTATAGCTTCAACAAACTGGAAGACTTGTTCCAGAGACATATCTTGGTTTTTATTGCCAAGTAAATCGTGTTGAATCTCGTGATCTTCCAGACCTCAACTCAATACATCGCGCATCATAGGTTCTGTATAGTTTACTTCGTTGTTACAATGTATACACATTATTATAAACTTACATATATTAACTTGGCCAGAAATCTGATCTCCAAATGAATGAACTGGCACCTCCCGGTCCTGTCGCATGTTGTGTAGGACTGTGGCGACCATCATGAGTTCTTCACGAACTGCAAGTTTTTTCATAACTTCCAGGACCTCTTGTTCTGTTGTATTTGTCATCGTACCGCCAGCAATGCGAGTCAGATCTTTTATGATTTGCTCGTCGTAGGTTTCCAGGAGTTGAACGACTTTATCAGCCCCAGACAACTTGGTAGCTACTTTGTAGTCGTTCCATCTGGATATAAAATACGACCATTCTTCGCTGGTTACCGCAGAGGAGATTGTCAGCCATTTCACTATTTCTGCCTTTGCAGTATCAGTACCGTCAGTTGAGGTACGTTCATGGGATATTGTGTGGGTTGTGATTAAGGCTGCTGCCAAAACGGCTTCGATGTCTGGGGTTTTATAGGTGCATCCCTAAATTGGGCATTTGACGATCGAAATAGGTGCTCTGAATACTCAGACAAATCCTTTTAGTTCTAACAGGATTGTTCATCCATATATATGTCATTCTTGATGTTATCGATGACTGCTTTAGGGAAGGTATTGCCTGTTCTGGTCTGCAGGCGTTATGGATGGACTCGAGATAATGCCAAAAGCTTGGATGGTCATCCAATATTCGACGGGATCCTGACTAAAGTCTCCTTCAGGACACCATAAAAAGCGTAAACTATCCCGATCCCTCTGTAACGCCTTTAGCTGCAGAAACATGCCTTCGAGATCAGAGGCAAATGCAACAGAATATTGCCATAGTCGCAATAATATCCCCAACATAAAGTGCAGTAAGTTGGGTCCCGGCAATAGTTCTGAGTTCAGGGACTCACCTTTATATAGGGTGGAGCCATCGAAGACTACTCAGACTTCATTGGGTTTACCGGGTTCCAGTTCATTGGGAACTTCCTTACTTACCTTAGCACTAAAGACGTGTTTTCACCAAAGGGCCTGAACAATACCAACCTACTCTGGTGTGGATGGCATGGTCTGTAATTGCCATAGTTCTGCAGGTCATTTCTCTAATATCTCTAATGCCTCATGAGCATTTTGTCCTACAAGTAGTTGGACTAAGGGGAAATCTACCTTAAACTGAGGAATCTTATACTTACAAGCAAAGTTGTCCTCATCTCAGTTGTATAATTCCGTTTGGCTGGCTGCGAAGTGCTTGCATGCATAAGAGCTCGATAAACCATGGAGTGTATCATATTGCATGAAACATCATCGTCTGTAAACTCATCAGTGTAGAAATCTGTAAACTCATTGGTGTAGAAATCTATCATTTCCGAGTTAGTGTCATGTCAGTATTGTACATTACTAAACTGAATGTGTACTTTCCGGATTCTGAGTTCGTATCACTGTTGGTATGGAGCAAAGAGTGATGTTTAGCTCCACATTTGAAACACTTTGTCTCAGAGTAACAGTTGTGTCGCTGGTGTCCAGATCTTAGACAGTTGTAACACAGTCTCTTTTCAAATGCGGCCTTCCGTAAGAAGTCAGTCATTCACTATATTCATGGATGGAATGCAATATATATAATGGAATGTCTATATAGCATTCCAGGCTGCATCATAAATTGCATCATCATAAAGACCAAAATGTGTTTTCTGTAACCAGTACCATTTTTCAACAAACTGTGATCAATGTAGCAATGTAGCATCCATTACAAATTTTACTGTAAAGTCACAAATTACGTTTCTTTTTTTAGGATCTAGTCATGAAGAAAACGTTGTCGTCGAATTCACTCATCACAATTTTCACAGTATCATCATTTTGCCATTGACCATAGTGTTTCAACCGAATCTTAAGCAAGGTTGGTTTCTGGAAACTACTACTAGAATCGGCATGCTGCATTGCAGCTGCATTTTATATATAAATAGTATATATATATTAAGAATGCTGTGCTAGCTTGTCGACAAAATTGCGCTGCCACAACTCCCTATCACGCATGACATTTTCTAGATCATCCGCATCTTCAAGTCCAGTGTCCTTTAAGATGCGTCTCAAGAAAGTCATGGGCTGTTCACCATGCTTATTCACTCCATGAGGCCGCCAAAGCACAAGATTTTGCACTGGCTGGTCCTCACGGCAAAAGCAATGTCCTGCAAAGTGTAGGTGGCTTTGTTCTAGTGTCAAGCTTGGGGGAACCATGAGACACCTCCAATGTTATATAGTGTCTGGTTGGAGATGTGTGCATTGTACTTGACACAATGAACCCGGCGTAGCATTCTTGTGAATGTGCCATCCAGAGATTTGGTGACCTTAGCAGTTAGAGCACAGCATGGATTCCCCTAGAGGAGTACTGGAACTACTGCTGCTCTAAATAATCGGACCTTATGATTCCGATGAATTATATGTGACTTCAAAATCCTGGAATGCCCATTCAAGGCTGCCCATGCCTTTCCCGTACGTATTCGAAGGTCCTCACCTGACTTCCGGATCCATAATCCCAGGTAACAGAAGTCGTCGACATGCTCAAGCCTACCATCCTTTAAACTTATGGTCATCCAGTCAGAGACTTGCTGAGGACGTTCAAAGTTATTTGTCAAAATTTTGGACTTAATAAAAAATGTTGGAAGCAGCCTGCTCCATTGATCTGATGAGCCGTTGTGCTCCCTCTAGTGATTCTGAGAGAACTCCTAAGTCATCCGCAAAGTCTAGATCAGTTAGGTACTTGGCAGGATTTCCTCGACTTCTGGTGCGAGTAGGTGGAGTTACAATCACCCCATCATCAATGTGATGATCTAAGGATATGCGTCGAACATAGTCAACCACAATTATGAACAAGGAGGTCTCAAGGGAGGACTCCCCATAATACTTAAAATAGTTCTTCGTCACCGTCAACAGTAGACACTGTTGTTTCGCGGTACAAGACCATATAAATTAGACCACCATCTGTAAAATGCTCGTGTGAGTTCAGGAGTTGCACAACAGATGTCAGGATGTGCTGATTCTATATCATGCACTAGGCCTAACGGATTATGGTAGCCTGGAACTAGACCACTACAAAAACTGATGCGACAGAGCGAGGTGCCGTTAGCCTAACATTTCTCGGAGGCTGGTCCTATAACACTAATGCATTGTTTGGTTGGACATTGACATTACCGGTATTGCATTACAGTGTACATTACTGCATTATTACATACGGATTAGTATGGATTGAGAAATTGGATAGCCTATATTTGACGTCAATGGAGGTTTGGTTTGAGAAATTAATACAGTAATATCACGTAGGCCTACCTAATCATATCTTTGCGTTAATTATTACTAGATCCACTGGCCCCCAGCCACCTTCAACAAACCATCATTGCGGAGGGGCACTCAGCTAAGGGGGCGGAGCGCATTAAAAACTCTAAGTATCACGACCTAATGGACCGGGGCCATTTATTTCACCCCGTGGCCTTTGAGACCTTTGGCCGCCCTGGTCCAGAGACATCCACCTTCCTCCGGGAGATCGGGGCTCGTCTCCACAGTGCCACCCACGAACCGCGGTCACACCAGTTTCTGCTCCAACGCCTGGAGATGGAAATTTTGGTTGGTAATGCAGCATCAGTCATGGGGACAGCAACCACGCCGACCATCGGTCTATTCAGGGACTGAAGAGCCGAAACCAATCGAAATGGTTGCCAATGGAGTCACCAACGGGATGATGGCCGAAGATATTCAATACTCTATCTTATGCAATCTCAAATATTCAATGTTCGATCCCTAGATGGGGCACTGGGGCAGTACTGTTTGGGCACAGTGCTTTAAATGCTGCAGCCTAGCCCAACCCCGGCTTTCATCCTTCAGTGGTCGATTGGGAACCAAGGCAACTTGGGAAACAGAGTGGAAGGGTTTGCTGTGGAATATCACCCATGGTGGTGAACAGGCATTCCTTGGCTTAACGAGCCTAAAAGATTCTCCCATTCAAATATTCAATTCGGTACTGTACCTTCAATTAAATATTCAATCTTAGTATTATTTCTGTGCTTCGTTATTTAATAATGTGATTAGATAAAAAAAATAAATTAATGAAATATAATTCATCTGTTAATTATTACAAAAAAAAAATCCAACATTATATTAACATTTATATAGTTTTGAATTAAATGTTTCGAAATCAACAGTCATTCAATGAACTTATACAGCAGTGTCATATATCGCGTATCCCTTGGCTGCTTGGTTTAATCACTATTCTTTATTCAAGTATAACTGAATCCTGGCCCGGCGCCTTCACCCTCCACTGATAATTTAAAATCGTAACATAACAATAATCTTTAACTAAAATATACCAAACTTGGTAAACATGTAATCTTGTCTATCGGCTAAAATAAACACAACTTGCAAAAGTTTTCCCCTATAATGTTTTTTCCTATAGAACAGGATGCAGTTTTATTTTAGTAGTAAACAAGCTGTTATTTGCGTCGATTTTCACCTGGAGAGGGAAGAATATTGATTGCCCCCCCCCCCCCCCCCCCTGCAGTTAAGTAAGTGAAAATATTTCGGCACCATTTAATTTTATTATCACGGTCGCGCATCAAGTAGTCTGTCAAAAGATACAATTCATTATAAACATAACAAAATTAATTATAATAATTCAAAAATATAAGGCAGATCTTCCTAAAGTTAGCTCTTTAGTCTTTAGCAATCTTATACATTTACAAGACCAGGTTTAATACTGTAATAGACTCCGTTATCCGTCTCGATCGTTTCGCTATGCACCATCTTACTGGGTTTAATAAACTCCATCGCCTTCCTGTCGTTCTCTGTTTTGTAGATTACTTCGCCATCGTCTGATCGCTTTGGTTGCGTGTTTAATACTGTAATAGACTCCGTTATCCGTCTCGATCGCTTCGCTATGCACATCTTACTGGGTTTAATAAACTCAGAAACTCCATCGCCTTCCTGTCGTTCTCTGTTTTGTAGATTACTTCGCCATCATCTGATCGCTTTGGTTGCGTGTTTAATACTGTAATAGACTCCGCCGCCATCGTATCGTTCTGGATACATTGAATAGACTCCATCAGTCCATTGTCCATCGCGATCGTTTCATTGTTACATTTAATTGACTCCGTCGCCTCCTCGGATTAGGAATCCGGCCGGGTTTCGTAGATTCCGCCATCGTTCAGCAGTTCAGTGTTTTTAATCAAAGCCAGAATTCCGGCACCGGCGCCACGATCAACGATTTCGGAAGTAACAGACTCCGTCAACAACACTCGGGGTTTAAAAAATACAACTATCGGGCAACTTGTAACTGGGCGATCATCTATCTGATGGTTGAAAAAGACTGTCTGACAGTTGGTATCAGACTATCTGATAGTTAGCGCCCCATGGGTAAATCCTTACCCCATGGGCTGTTACCTCTCTGACTGACAGCGCAACAGCCCCTATAGGTCAACTTGGCCCTTTCTCTGGCTACATGGTATGTCGCATATTCCTACCTACATATTGCACAATGGAAGTTTCCCGTGCGGGTTAGTGAGGCTACTTCCCCCCCCCCCCCCCCCCCCCCCCGCTTGTGTAATAGGTTTGGTGCCGACCAAACCTATCATTGCTTTCTTGGGTTGCCAACATTGAATTGGCTTCCTTCTTGTTGACCGCTTTCCTATATTGCTTATAAACCCTCAGTAGCATTTGGGCGCTACCGTAACAGACACTTCAAATGGTTCTGTGTCACCGTTAACAGTAGACACAAATTTTGTCGAACCATCGTATACTGATCTGATTGCTGCAATAATTTCATCACGAATCCCATAAAATGAAAGTATGCTGAACATGCGTGAGTGAGAGATTGAATCAAACGCCTTGATTGAAGAAGTCAACAAAGATAACAGCCTGTCTTTCTTTTTTGATAACTCTTCAATTATCCTCCTAAGTGCCAAAATGGTCTCCATGGTCCCACGACCTTTACGGAACCCAGTCTGATTTACACAGGTCAGTCCCTCAATGGAACCCTGATGTGATTTCTAGAAAAGAAGCACTAGATATTGTCTTGAACGCATCTAGTTCATCTCATACGATGAAAATCCTGATTTTATGAAGAATCATTTAGAAACTATACTTTGCAGCATGCATTACGCTATATGGTAGCTCTGCATTGAGATGCTATGATGGCTTAACAATAAATTTTGTGCCACCATCATGTAATGTACAATAGGCTTGCTATAATGCAGCATGCATTACGAAAAATGTATGCCAGCTTGTCAATAAAATTGAACCTCCACAACTATCCCCCATGACATTCACGAGATTATCCGCATCTTGAAAACAGTCTCCGTTGCTATAGTTAAGGGTCTGTAAAAAAATAATGAAATTTAAGATGGGATTTTTCAGAATGACTACTCAACCAACTGCTTCAAAAAATCCAACTATGGTTTAGATCGGAATTTGTGGGCAAAAATATATACTCGCTCAGTCTATTATGGGGGATGGTGTATATGATATATATTATATGGATTTTATATGATACAATTTCAAGGCGCTATCTGACTGATTGATATTGCTTTTATTCTTAAATTGTCACTTTTTCGCTCGAATATACCCCAAAATCGGAAGAAAAAGTTTCACTTTTTTCTCTAGGGAAAAAAGTAATCAATAGGAATGCATTGATTTTACTTTTTTTCCCGGCGAAAAAAGTAAAGTAAAATATTTTTGGTGGAATATTTTAAATGTATTATTTATTATGTATTAAATGTATATCACATGTATTGAAAGAGCATCGACGTAGAAAAGGTTTGAAAGTAATTTGTGCGAAATCCATTCACCCACTCAAAAGTTATTGCAACTTTAGTGCCTGCGCGGCGTACACCAAAACGGACCTCAATATCCTGTATTGGTTTATGTAGTTTAAGCAGCTCTCTAGTTACATAATAAATATTCGAGAACACTAAATTAGTTTAGCATTGAGTAAGGCAACATCGAGAGTTGAAGAATGGCCTACTATATACTATTGTTATTATTATTATGTTTTATTATGTTGTTGTATTATTGTATATGTGTTGTTGTTATATTATTATGTTTTATTATGTTGTTGTATTATTGTATATGTGTTGTTGTTATATTATTATTATGTTACTATTATTATACTATACTATATTGTATATATTAGGCCATGGTTGAAGAATAAAATAATTTGAATCGCAGTAACTATGGAAGAAATATAGTAAAATACTACAATTCAATTTATTTTGTAACACTACTGTACTATAGTATATCGCTATGTTTTATTACAGAATTTAGCAACAAAAAAGTACCAATTTAAGAATAAAATTACGTATTACATGGGAAAAAACGTGGAACAATTTTTTTTCAATTTTCTCTCGACCCTTTATTAACCTCGCTGATGCTGCACTCGGTAAATAAAATGCCTCGAGAATAATGAGAAAAAGTTCTACTTTTTTCCCATGTAATAAATAATTATTATTGTATATTGGTTATGGACAGTATAATATGGTATCAAAGACTTCAGTTCCATCACTACAAAACGTATGTCATGTGACTTATATTCCAGAATAAAAGTCATTAAATAGCAAAAAAGTAGGCTAGAGTTCCGTTTGTATCAAGGTGTACTAAATAACCTATAGTTATTTAGTACACCTTGGTTTGTATTAACATTTTCAGTAAAAGTTTTTGATGCATTGCAGGACAAATTTTTATACTAATAATAATGTATATGAATGAGTACTTGATCTTGGCAGACCTAGCTCATGAATTTTATGGTAGCTAGTATTTTTTTTAGCTTGCTAGTATTTTTTGAAAATTAAAAAATAATAAAAATGATAAAAAAAATTAATAATGTTTTTGAGTGTTTTTATTAGATATTGGTAAATGTTCTAGAACCATAGTATATTTTTATATATAGTGTATATAGTGTATGTTTTTATTATATTGGATCTATTGTTTTTTTTACTAGCTAGTAGGCCGCCTATTTTATGAAAATAAAAAAAAATAATTAAAATTAATATTATTTTTAAGTGTCTTTTAGATATTGGTGAATGTTCTAAAAACGTAGTAGATATTTTTTTTAATGTACTTAGTGTTACGAAATATGGCGCTGTGTACCAATATTAGCCGTTATACAGTATAATCATTTAGATAAGCCATAATGACGCGCAATTATATTTAGATAAGGAAACTAAAATGCCCATATTTGTGAATTTTATCCATTTTGTACAGTATGTAGTCCTACCTATGTAATTTTGTAATTAAATATAAACAAATAGTTCTACAGTAGCAAGTTTCCTATAAAATCCTTTGATGTAAGCTTGCTGTTATTAGTATCAATAGGATTAACTGTATATTTGCTTTAATTTCTATTATATTTGCGCTAAATTAGATTTTATGTACCGTGCTTTAAGTACCGCTAAAATAAGCAACGCCAATATTACCATATATATGGTGGTAATTTGTGATTCTGAGGGGGAATAGGTTCACAATCCGGCTTCCTTATTGGCCTAGCTGCTTCCAGGTTGGTCTAATGGTATCGCAGATTGGGGAACCAATCAGAGGATTATTGCATCATCCTCGATGAATCACATATAAATTGGCTGTATTTCCGGTATGTGCGATCCATAATCTCATTCTCACTGTGTTTCTTAATCAATCTCGATGGTTACTGCAAATTAGAATCCGAACTATGATTTCTACCCTTTTTATTAATGGTTCTATGTGATTAAGATGCGATAATCCCACGGGATTTTCTTTAGACTGTCAGACTGTTTGTGATTGCATGCGCCGTTACGGTAGCTATTCATTCTAATGGCGGGCTAAGGTACCGGTAGGCGCGGCGGGCGCACCGAGGGGTAGCGACGAAGGGAGTGCAGAGGATTCAAAAGCGAGCAACGCTGGCGGGGGGGTCACCATTGTGGTCGGAAGGCTAGCAGTGTAGAGAGAAGACCGGTCGCCGGTACAGTAATTAGGGGGCTAACGATCCAGATTTTGTCTCTATTTTGTAGTGTTAGGGGGGCGGGAATTGGGTTAGTTAGGAAGCCTATATGTACCCGGGAGAGGCCTTCGTGTTCTACACTGCAAACTGTACATTGAGAACTGCTAACTGTTAAGTATTGGCTATTGATTGTTACGCTGATTTGTGTATTGCTAAAGTGTGCCTGATTAAATTATGAATGCTTAGTTAGATAGGCGCCTTTTTCCCTTGATTGATTTCTATTTCTTAGTTTACGATAAATAATTACTGATTAGGCCAAAATAATACGGTATTTAGGCTGTGCGTAATAAATTAGAATTGCGCATTCTGGAACACTTAGTAATTAGTACGCTGTTTCATATTTGTGACTGCAATTAATTAGTAAAATTAAGAATTTGTACGCAGCATAGCGGAGAGTAGTTACGGTAATTATTTGGAGTACTGTAAACTATTCACGGTATTCATGGGCGGTTATTTGAAAATACCAGACAATAAGCTAGATAGCAGTATCCAGTACGCAGTAGTAGGTTGCTGGCCTAAAGCCAGCCGAAGGCAAGTTTAGACCCATAGCACCAGTCCCGGTAGGACATTCTGTCACTTTGAGTTATTTTAAACATTCTCACATTCATATATTCCGTTAGGGAACCCCAGTATTTGCAATTAGAAAGGACGCGTTTATTTGCGCGTTTTTAAACAGTAAGATTATGTGATAATAATACACTCTGAGTGTAAGCCTCTGACACTCGTTTTAAGTAGCCTAGGGAGCCGTCTCGGGTTTATTGTTTTGGTTATTCCCGCGTGGCTCATAGATTCGAAAAGTTAGCTCTCTATCGAGCGATCGGTAGAGAAAGGAACAAGCAATTTGCAGGAGCAGTATAAAATTAGTAAAATATATTAGCGGACGGCAGGTTAGCGCCATCCAGCGGCGAGTAGCGGTTTTGTGTTTAGCAGTAGTGCAGTAGTAGTAATAACGCGCTCCTGATCGCCCCTGTTTAACAGTAGAACACGTGATATTTGCTGTTGCTTGCAACAGTAAAGAGTGTATTCACTATAGTCGCAATACAGTAGTACATTAGTGTACGCGCTTTTATAGACCTTCAGCAGTTTAACCTGCCGAAATTTATATGTCTTTATTGATAAACTGCCTTTTATAAGATGACAAGATTTAATACAAAAACAAACCAAAAACATTAGCCGAAGCCAGTCCATGCGCGTCCAAATGACCCGTTTATAACACCGGGAGACTGGATTCGTGGGCTTAAATTTATTTGCGGTCAAGCCTACTGTATTATTCGATTGATTACTAATATATAATCTCTGACAAATATTATTCACTTTCGGGAAATATTAGCAGTTCCTTTTAGGACGCGGCGCTCTACCTATGTAAACAGAGTTATGACTGATACTACACACAACGATATGGCTTAAATTTCAAGCATAGGGCGCATTCTTTAGGAATGCTTTATTATCAGATCCAATCACTTTACAATCACGCACGCTACCGGTAACGCACAACACTGCTCACTGATATGCCGACAGTTACTGACTTTGATCAGGTATAAAGAGATATGCACTGGACTCAGGTAGTGTCTGTCAAACAACATTAGATTCACTACAAACACAATAATAAAGTCGCAATTGTTGTACATAACCTTTCTCTCTAACCTGTAGTGTATCAAAGATATTGGGAAAATGTGGGTTGATTATTGATATTCTTCAACTAATAACATCCAATTATACTGATACAAAATTACAAACAGTAAAAGCAGTATGACGGTAGGTTAAGATATAATTAGATTGCATTGAATCGTTAAGTTATAAATTGGAATCGTGTCGAATCGAATCGGATCGAATCGATAATAGCTATGCTTTCTATAATTTAGCCTACTAATGTTCTTATAAAAAGGCAGAAACATTGCGTCATTCCAGCCGATCTTCAGGCAGTATGGAACGACATAAACACTGAGTTTGGGAGCTGCTGTAGGTATCTCTTCAAGGAAAACGCAAATCACCCTGATTGGTTGTTAGACCAAAACAAAGGAACCAGGAGTCCAATGAGAGCTCCCTCCACGTCATCATCCAGCTGGGAGATGTCGTAATCAGAATCCTTCCCTTGACATAGTGACAGTGAAATGCCGCATTGCGGGTTGTGTACCCTGCTACGTCCGCATAAAGCACACATTCAGAAGAATCTATTTTATGTCCGTTAAAAACACTTATACAGCACCCCGAGGGCTAGGGGATCCAATTATATCTGTAAACGCTTTTACAGCAGGTTTCAGAGTATTTCAGCGTATGGGGGAAAAACTGGATCGCGGGGCGAAGGACCAGTTGCATCCCACAGAAGCTTTTACAATTAGGCTGACTTGCTGTACTGCAAACAGTAGAAAACGATATTTTGTTCTGCAGTACTATGTACATGCATACAGTGCATACGTACATACGTACATACATACAGTGTGTTCACTTAGGCTGTTAGGTTAGTGTACTGTTTACTTGCTGTACTGCGTACAGTGAGATATACAGTAGTGCGTTTACTAATCGCAAATACAGCAGTTCATTAGGCCGTTAGGGCAGACTGTAAATTAGTAAGTTTTTTGAAAATTTTAGCTAGGTTTGTGAGAATTCAGTTTCGGTCAAAATTATTTTATAATAAAATCTAGAGTTTTGTACCGGTATGTTAGATAACCGCTTAGTTGTTTTATACCATCTGGAGATACATGGCGAGACGGAGCTTGTGAGTTTGGGGTTTGTGTGGGCCTGCGGGTTCGGTTTGCAATCAGCGAAGAGCCTGAGACTTTGGACGCGGACGTGGAATCTCACAGCAAACAAGGTTAGTTGTTCTGTTGGCACCATTGTATTTGTGGAAGCAGTAAAAAATTACCGGTTGTTTAACTGCGAAGCTGAACTCAATTTATTAGTAGGATAGTTAGGTTTAGCCGGCCATGGTTTTTTGAATCGCTCAAGTTAGAGAGAGAGAGAGAGAGAGTCGCAACCCGAAGGTATAGCCACGCGCTAGTGGATACATATAATATTTGAAATTAAAATTACGTCGATTAGAGCTATATATATAAAGTTAGAAATATTTTGGGAGACAAATTCATTTTTTGAATATTTTGAATTAGATTCAGAAATTATTTTGTGTCATACCGGTATTTAAATGCTATATAATAGCTATAGAATAATATGTTTGTTTAAATATTATACCGGTATTAACTATAACTATATCCTATTAAATTCACAATATTATATTGCGAATTTATTTCGACATTTGAGACCAACTAATTATTTGACAAATATTTTAATCGTATTTTCGATTAAATTATATATATCTCGAATTTTGCGAGATTTTAGCCGGAAGGCAAAATATTACTTAGGCTATGAGTGTCTCAGAGAAGGAGGCACTAGAGGACAGCTATGAGACGGCGGCTGGACCGCCGACTGACGATAGCGTCAATATAACTGTTGACGACAATGCCGACTATGACGGCGCAGCGAGTGACGCTGACGTAAGTTAACAGGAGGACGAGACAGTAACCAGTGAGGATGAGCCAGGTGAAGTAATAGTATTAGGATCCCCTACTGCTACTGTAAGGAAGGATTGCACAGCAGCCCGGCCAGAGGTGAGTGATAGGGAGAGTAGTGCACCAGACCTGTGGGTATGGTAAGTGCCGTGGCCCCAGCGGCTGTAAGGAGTACCCGTAGTTCCCGTAATGATCCTTCAAGTCCACCGAGTGTGAGTCAGGTAAGCGAGAGAGAACTAGACATCGCGATAAAGAAGAAACTTCACGCGCATGCCGGACATATAACCCGGACAGCGGACAAGGTAAGGAAGATACTAGCCGACTCTGGTAACATCGGAAGGGAAGGGTTAGTAGAGGTTAGAAAGGGATACAACTCAGCGTTATTCAAGCAGACGGAGGAGCTTGCAGTCCTAGCGAAGAGGGCAGTGGAGTCTCAGTCGAGCGACGTGCGACGAGGGTTTACGACAGGGCTTTAGCGGCTTTGTTAGAACACCGCACGTTATCGGAGCGATTTCGACGAGTTAGAACAGAAAACTGGTTGCTATGGGTATCGCAAGCGCAGGCGACTCAGGTGAGTGACGCAGAGTCGAGGAACTTAGTGGAGCGGGAAGATACCCAAGACAAGGAAGAGCGAAAGTATCAGAGGGAAGTCACCAGCTGGCTGTTGCAGAGTGGAGTGGTGGTACCGGGTCAGGTGCTACCGACGACGGAGAACATCCAACAGAGGACGTTAACTCCACCCGACGACGCATCTAGAGACAGCGGCGATTCTCAGGTTAGTCACGGGCGAGGGAAGGTTATATGCGCTATATCCCTTGTTTCTCACAACTCGGCAGAGGAGAGAAGACGCCGACTAGATGAACAACAAGCAGAGGTTTTGCATGCATCGGAAGCACGGAAGGAAGCCGAACGGGAACAGGAGCGCACACGTAAGTTAGACGTGAAGCTGCAAGAGTTGGAAGACATAAGTAAGAGTGAGCAAGCGGAACGCGAAGAACGTGAACTCCAACTCGAACGCGAACGCGAAGAATGCGAACTCCAACTCGAACGCGAACGCGAATGGGAAACCAAGGAACGCAAACGCGAAGAACACGAACTCCAACTCGAACGCGAATGCGAACGGGAAGCCAAGGAACGCGAACAAAGGAGACGCGAACTCCAACTCAAACGCGAGCGCCAGGAGCGCTAACTCGAGCGCGAGAGGGAGCGACGCGCATTTGTATGAAGAGAAGGCGCGATTGGAAGAAGAGAGCGCAGCGAGACGAGCGAGGGAAGAAGAACAACGTAAATTGGCGCAGTTGGAAAGTGCAAGACTAAACCTAGAGAGCGAAGAATGGACCAGGAAGGCGAATAAATCGCCGAGAAGGGGATTCGAATGATCGAAGAATGTGGGGCGAGTGTAGGTACCGAGTTGCGAGAACTGTTTGCACAGCAGAAGGCCGAACAGGAGGCGAGAACTCTGACTATACGGGAGTCGACGACGACCAGAATTCCTATACCCGGTCCAGCTATTACGAGTACACGGATCGCTAAACCGTTCTCTACATATCGCACGCCGGTTGGGATTAGTGCTTCACCCATCGCGCAGGATCCGCGCCATCAGGACGGCACGCCACAACGCAATTATTATCGGGAGAAAGAGGAGTTTAGAGAAGAAACTCCGACAGGCCGAGTATTGGGCGTACCGAACCCACGGGTTTGGAATACACGGATGGATCACTGACCCAGTTCGACGGAGAACTTCCGGGTTAAACCGGAAGAGGGATCATATGAGAGACAGCGGATTACTCAGATAGAGCCGACAATACAGCAGAACCCTAGCCAGGAATTTATTACGAGGGAGGAGTTAGGTGCTAGTTTAGCGCAAGCTATATCGCCGCACATCCAACCTATAACGGACATGCTTAGTAACCTACAGTTAAAGGAAGCAGCCCAGGTAAGAAGTAATTCTAATCCTAGCAGGCCTGAGTTAGATAACGTCCAACCTAGTCAACAAGTACACATATTGGAGGCAACTATACCACATAGACATCAGGTAGGAACGCCTGTCCCTACGATTCATAATCCCAACTTTGAAAATTCGGCGGAAAGATTTATACAAGAGGCCTGGGTCAGGGCCTCGGCACGCAAACCAACGCGAGCGCTGAGGACTGACACAGACTCAAGCGATGAAGAGGAAGAAATGAGACGTCAGAAGTCCCAAAACCGGAAGGAAAGAAGGACTGACACGGAGCAGGTAAGTTTAAATCCCCGGGAAAGGACCAGACTTAATAACCCTGCAGAACTAAATAATTTGTTAACCCGGAACGACGCAACCCTTAGAGACATAGGTAAGTTTGCCGCTAGGCAAGGACTGCCGAAGCAACAACCCCAGAAGTTTATGGGCAACCATAGACATTGGAGGACGTTTAAAACCTATGTCGACGAACAGCTGACCAACACCACCTTTACTCCCAACAAAAAATTCAACTATCTGCTACAGATGCTCCATCGAGAACCTAGAGCCATTGCTGACAACTTCGTCGGCAATGAAAGAGCATTTGAGTTAGCTATGAAGACGCTTAGCGACATCTATGGGAATAAAACCAAGATGGCACAGTCGATAGTGGAAGACTTGGGTAAGGGCGGAAGGATTACGACTCCGTTAGAGCTGTTGAACTTGGCGAACGCTATTTCGAACGCATTAGACATCTTGAGGACAGTGAATCTACCTCATCATGGTGATCACGCCGAAGTTTTGAAGAGCATAATAAGACATTTAAACATGCGTTACCGACAGAAATGGTGCAAATTAGATAATAAGTGGATCAAGGGAAGGTGTTGACACTTCAACACATCCATGACATGATAGCCACAGATGTGGTAGCAGAGATGAAATCAAACTTCTCAGAGGAGAATATGAGGGAGTCTAAACCTGTTACTGGTAAGTCAATGGTAAGTTTTGACGATGACAGAACCCCTGTGACTTTTAACTCAGTAGACAGATATATTTATTTATTTCTTTATTTACCGCAGGCAACATATGGAAAATATTATATTATAATCGCACAATCAGCCCATATCGTCTACCTACGTTACAGCACAATAATTAAATATTAAGTATTCAATTGATTACGTATGTATGTACTTAGTAATACTAATAATTCGCTAAATTAAATTTCGCTAAATTAACAGATTTTCGGAATTGCACATTTCAAAAATTCTAGAACTATGCAACGCGGTGTAACGATATACAGCATTTACAATATAATTACTGGAACATTTTATCCTACGAAATAAACTTTGAATTGATTTGTAACGTAAATGAATGAAGCACGAAATATTGTTGCAACCAAAGAAATATGACATACTAGAACCTACAGAGATGAAAAATAGCTTTCTTGCTGCATTATTGTATGCTACCCTTAACCGATTATAGACAACAGATGAATAGTTCCTACGTGACCATAGAGCATTACAATATAGTGGAGTTATAAACGCTAGAAATAAACGAACTTTCACTGCAACGGTACAGGTACTGAATTTTCTAAACAACGTATTTGTACGGGCGTACATACTACCTATTTGTTTCTTTATGTCAAGATCATCATCACGTGATTCGTGTATTATATGACCCAAATATGTAAATTTATCAGTTCTAGAAATAACACGCTGGTATAAATATATTGGAGCTATTGTACTTAAGTTACAAGATTTCGGGCACAAAAACATTACCTTAGTCTTCTTTAAATTAAACAATATAGAATGTGAAATGGCATAATCCTGACACACATTAACTAACTTTTGTAAACCTATAAGTGAATTTGACATTAAACCAATGTCGTCTGCATACATTGTATGATTAATCCTTTGACCATTAATTGAACAACCTACATTAGCCATTATAAGTTTACGGGATAAGTCGTCCATGTAAACATTAAATAAATAACCAGATAATATTCCGCCTTGCTTCACGCCATTAAACACTGCAAACGTTCTGGAATATGTAGCACCCCAGCGCACTTGTAATGTTTGATGTCGGTACCAAAAGGCTAAAATACGCACCAAATAGAGTGGTACATTCCTATTTATTAATTTCTGAAAAAGTTTATCGTGATCTATTCTGTCAAATGCTTTAGATGCATCCAAGAAACAAATATACATATTTCATATATATAATTCGAGTACCCCTGCCTTTAGATCAGACTCGCGAGTATGGTCGGGTGAGCGGTCAGATAGACCTAAGGAAAAGCAACAGGAGTTGCCGGATGGATTTGTAGGTTGCCAATTCTGCCTACTAAAGGAGGTAAGATCTGACGACCACAAGTTAGACAGTTGCAGACGGTTCAAAGAGTTAACTTCGGAACAGAGAAGAGTTTAAGTGCGGAAGTTGGACACCTGTTGGGCATGTCTTGCGCCAGGTCATGTACGGCACCAGTGCCCGAACAGCAAGGACGGATGCATGGAATGCGGCAGACTTCATCACAAGTTGCTACATGCGGATTTCCATACCCCAACGGACCGTTACCTACAGAGAAATCCTCAAAGGAAGGGGAGCAGAGATCCCGTAACGATAAGGAGAAATACGTACACCGGCATTCAGACCAGCTCGAGAAACGAGACCAGCTGAGCCGCATGTGAATGGACCACACGCCCATAGGACTATATTAGGTTGGTATACACGAGTACCTATGTCTTATGAGTTTACACGACGGATTACAGCCTATAACTCAACCACCGTTAGTAGAACCACCAGACATAGAAGAGTTTAGGAGAACCTGTATTGACCACTATAGGTTAGCGAGTCGGACGAGGAGTTGATTCCCGATAATGTTAGATTGTCGGAGCCACTCTACAACGACCGGACGGATAGTGAACCCGAGGACTACTGTTATCAGACCCGTGGGTCTGGATCAGCAGCCCACACCACTTATTTGAGTAACGTTTTGACTTATACCGATATAGTGGAGGGTCAGGTGGCTAAATATCGAGACCTCGACATTTTCCAATACAGTGAGGAGGAGCTACAGAAGGAATTGATACACCAGGACCTCGAGACAGGAGCTAGAACCATCGAATGGCTGGATAGGGACGCAATGGAACCCGGTGGATACGACCTAACCATGTCCACTGATGAGAAACGGTCGCTAGAGATGATGGAAGATACCATACGTCTGCTACCGACAGGACATTTTGAAGTTGGAATGTTGTGGCATCGACAACCTCCTAAGTTGGAGAACAACTACAACTTGGCTCTGAAAAGATTGAACGGAGTAAGGGCTCGGTTGTTAAAGAATCCAGACGTTAGGGAGAAGTATTGCGCCCAGATAAACAACTATTTCGCCAAGGGATTTGCTGGGAAGGTAGAGGACCCGGACTTAGTGACGGACCAGACTTATTACCTCCCACACCACTATGTGACTCACCCTGACAAACCAGACAAACTCCGAGTAGTCAATGACTGCGCAGCAGTCTATTGAGGTATGTCCCTGAACACAGAGTTGATGGATGGTCCCAACTTAAATAACTATCGGCGATTCGCGTTTACTTTTGACATCGAGGCGATGTTTCACCAGGTAAGAGCCTGCAAGGCGGACCAGGATAGTCTCCAATTTCTCTGGTTTGAGAATGAAGACCTATCTGGCCCAGTGGTTACATACCAGATGTATGTCAGGATATTCGGTGCCCGCGATAGTCCCAACGGCACGCTGTTTGTTCTAAAGAAAACGGCAACGGCCCAGATTGGTAAGTATCCAGTAGACATTATTGAGTCCATCCTGAGAAACTTCTATATGGACGATGGATTGGACGATGGGATATACATAAGAGGTTGCATCACGTGGGAAAGTTACACTGTTTGTCGGCAGCGAGACAGCGATTCATTCTATTGCAGCCAAGCAGGGCAGTAGGTACAATGTACGACGCCTGTCTGGTTTGCACGAGGGTGAATGCCAGAGTATTGGAACAGGAGATGGCTGAACTCCCGGAAGCGAGAGTGCAGGCATATGACCCACCCTTTACAAATACAGGGGTGGACTGTTTTGGTCCAATTGAGGCAAAGAGTGGACGGCTGACCCACAAGAGATGGGGCCTGGTACTGATATGTATGGCTAGTAGAGCCATGCATATAGAGCGTGTGGCAGACATGTCGACCAAATCTCTGCTCCTGGCCTTAAGAGATTTATGGCCAGGAGAGGACTAGTAAAGGCGTTCTACTCCGACAAGGGTACAAACTTTGTTGGAGGGAATAGCGAGTTGAACGGGGCTCATAGGGCGGCGCAGAATAGAGAAATCTCTGCAGCACTTTTGCCGCAAAGAGTGGAGTGGAAGTTTAACACTCCAGAAAGTCCCTGGAGAGGAGGAAGTTGGGAGCGTTTGGTTCGTTCCATAAAACAGGCCATTACTAAAACATTGCCTGTAAACAAACAACTTACCGACGACGAGCTGGTAACAGCTTTCATCAAAATCGAGCATACATTGAACTCGAGGCCAATAGCTATGTTGCCAGACGGTGTTGCATTAACGCCGAATCATTTGCTAATGCAGAGTCCAGTGTTTCTTGTGCCGGCATCAGAACCCAGTAGTGCCGACCTATATAGTCGTAAGAGCTGGAAAATAACTCAATTTGTTGCGTACACATTCTGGGAATATTGGCGGGAATATTATCTTCCCACAATATCCACCAGATCTAAGTGGTACAAAACAGTTCGAAGCCTCCAAACAGGAGACTACGTATTAATAACTGAACCAGTTGTCAAGAGAAAATATTGGGAGACCGGAGTCATCTTGCACATACACCCGGACGTACAAAATATAGTGCGCACCGTCACTGTGAAAATAAGGTGCAAGTGTCCGAACCCAAAGAAGTGTAAAACTAATGGTTTACACACCTTGGACAGACCGGTACAAGATATCGTGTTATTAGAGGAGACGCGCATCGAGACAGGAGACTTATAATTTGTCTCCTGCCTCAAAACAAAATTAGTGTTAGAACGCAAACTCATTTCGTATGCATTCCTCGTATGCAAATATTGAGAATTTGTCTAGTGGGTATCAAAACAAAATTTTATTTTCGAAAATGTTTGGAAAATTAAAAAATTTTTTAAAAAATTAGAAGTGAACCCAAGACAATTCCAAACGCTGTGTATAGACCCGTTCTAGAATCTGTTAGCTTATTCAATCCCGCCAACACCCCATAAAGTTATTAGCCGATAAGCAATATTGGGAGCCACGAGATTGGGTAATTAACCAACTCGTGCCATCCCAATGAGAGTGGGAAGGAAGCACACAATAGAGGGTCAGGGGCCAAACCCCTAACCCAAGGAGAACAGGTGGAGTGAACGGGAATACTCCACGGGGCGCCAACAAGGGTATTAACCAATCAGAGGGGGGAATGGCATCGATTGAGTAGCAGTAAGGCCACCGTGCAATATAACCAATAACCTATTGATCAGTGATTCAGTTATCTCAGTGCAGCAGTGCTAGCGTAGGGTACAGCCAATTAGTTTAGTTAGGGGATCACGGGACTTTAGTTACCGTATCCCGCCTACCGTATAATTCACAATATATCTATATCCTATAACCTATTATTATACACCGAACTTCAGAACTCAATTATCTTTATTTCACTCTTATACACGGCGGGGACGCGTGGACTAAATACCACATCGGATAAATCGGGATCCCTCCTGGATCCCGTCACAGTAACTAAAACGGTGTTGCTTCCCCAGCTAAACTCAGTAACTAAAGACGAGCTGCCGCCCCAGTTAAACACAAAGAACTCCACCCTAGCTAGCCGAACCATCAGCCACCAGACGAGATGAGTGAGTCGGGCGAGACACCGCCGCGGACCCCGGACGACGATCTAACGATCCGTGAGGCCACGGCGAGACGATACGAACCCACGATGCCAGTCGATGCTACGCCGACCACGTCGACGCCGGTTGACGCCACGTCGATAACGAGCAACCTGGCGAACCAAGATGTGGGGGGTCGTCTACCAGGAGAGAGCGAGTCGAGTAGAGGAGGAGAACGAAAAGACGAGTCGACGCGGAGCGAGGGTCGACATACCGATGTCACCGGTCAGCCACAGGCCGAGGACGACGAACGGTCCACCGGAACGGCGACGGTGGGGCCGTCGGTACGACGTCGGACCCGGAGAGAGAGAGGAGAGGTCGGCGACGAGGACGTCGGGGTTTCTGATCGACTTCGACGGGCCTACAACGCGACCCGGGAACTACTAAAGGAGGCCAAGGAGGGGGCGAAGATAGACGAGGTGAGACTGAGAAAGCGACTAGGTGAGTCGAACAGATACTTTGATCACCTAGTGTGTTCTGGACAGAGAGAACTAGCAGAGTTGAGGGCGAGAGGAGTTGTCAACGAACTGGTTGAACTATGGGAATGTAGGGGTATGCAGCCTAGTGTAGTGTACATAGGGCCATACTTAGTCGATGCCCGGGGAGTAAAATTAGTGGGTTGGAAGAGACCGCAGGAGGGCGAATCCGAGGTTAACTCCGAGGATTCGGTCTCGTCGGTCGGAGGAAGTTCCGGGAGGCGGGGGAGAGTTAGTAGGACAGAGGGGGGGCGGGAGTCCGTCGCAACCGATAAGTCTGCTACATCCTCCGCAAAAGAAAGAAGGGTGCGGGAGATAAATCTGGCGTATGATTTAGAAAGGGCGGCGGCAAAGCAGAAAAGCTTAGAGCGGCAACTGAGGGATAAAACCGCCGTCTTAAAGGTGTTAAGAGAGTTAGAGTTAAGAGAGTATAGAAAGAGAGTCGAGGAGTGTAAGAGAGTCGAGGAGTGTATAGAGCGGAAGATGAGAGTAGGAGACGAGCCGGCGACGTGGCCTGAGATAATTGCGAGAGTTGAGTCGGGCGAGCAGAATATGCGAAAGAGAAAGATAGAGGGTAAGCATGAGCGGGATGATTTGCGTGCCCGGCTAGGGAGGCTTGCGCAATATCAAGCCAAACTAGGCCAGCGCCGACTAGAACTGGCGCGGTTGGAGATATCAGAGAGTGAGCCCCCACCTACAGACACCGGGCGAGAGAACCAGAACTGGTGTAGCCGTACGGGCGGGGGGGGGTAGTAGTAGTACGTCAGAAGTAGTTAATATTAATAGTACCGTAGTAAATAACCCTAATCCCTTTATTACAGGAAATAATATTTTACCGGGTAGTAGTAATTTAAATTTAAATACAAATATTCTAAATAATAATTTCAATTCAAACCCGCAAAATAATTCGGATAATAATTTAAGTCTAGAGAATAGTAGTGATCTAAGTAATTTAAATAATTTAAATAATAATCCTGTTTCAAATTCTAATAATTTAATTGATTTAACAAATAATATTGGGAATGGTGCTATTAATGTGAGCGTGTCGGACGTACATAACTCAGCAGACGGTGGCCTGGTAGGCCACGTAGTTAGTAGGCAGGAGGTGGCAGGGTTGAGCCAACCCGGCGGCGGCCTGGTAGGCCACGCAGTTAGTAGACAGGAGGTAGCGGGGTTGAGCCAACCCGAAGTAGGCCTGGTGGGCCACGCAGTAGTAGAGAGAGAGGCGGGGGTGAACAGACCCAGCCGTAGTAGAGACAGCGCGTCGACTAGAGAGGGGTATAGAGACGAAGTAAGAGATATTGAAGTTATATGTGGCGAGTGGGGGGGGGGGGGGCTACCGGCGCCCCACCACATAAGATTAGTGGCGAGAGAGGGGGGGCAGAGAATGCCCCACAAGAGGGGTGTAGAAGTGTAGTAAGAGGTAGTGAAGTTAGAAGTGGCGGGTGGGGGGGGGCTACGGGCACCCCACCGCGAGAAGTTAGTAGAGAGAGAGGGGGGGCAGAGAGTGTCCCGCAGACGTCAGCGGATAATGCGCGGGCCGAATCAGGTAAACCGCAACACCCGGCGACGGAGAGTAATAGGGGGATTGCGAGTATCCCCAGCGGCGTGCGATCGAGTAGAGAGAGGCAGGTTGACGTCGCGAGAGGGCAGGCGAAGCGTCGAGCCCGACCAGAAGAGAGAAGAAGAACAGTGGAGTTTAACCGGGAGGTCGACGAGAGATCTCACGAGCCGGAATACTGCACTGAAAAGAGACGAAGAGGAGATAGTAGAAAAGGTGTCGCCACGAATGATAGGAGTGCGAGGACGGATAACGAACCGTCGATAGTAGAGATGGAGTCAGGGAGCCAGTGGGGTCGAACTTCGGGAGATTGCCGTCGCCCCGGAGAAACGCACCGCACGCCAAGAGAGGGGTACAAGACGTACCAATACAGAGTCGAGAACAGGAGAGGGGATCGGAGAGAAGCTTCCCGACGTGATATAGCTGCCGATCGAGAGTACGGTAGTCGCGGGGAGATACAAGATTCGCGAAGAATAAACTTCGGTTCGGAAGGGCATATGCAGACTGCAGGACATACTGTAGGCCTTACTGCACATACTATTGTAGGCCATGCTGAGAGAGATAGAGTAGGCGATGGGGTAGCGCGAACGATGGGATTAAACCCGGAAGTCGCGGAGTACATACCGGTAGGTAGGCGAGAGGTAGGTAGGCCTGTATCGGTACAGCAGCATGACTATAATAATACACAGGGACATAACATATATTCAGGGGAGGGGGGAGTTATTGGAGATAGACGTATGGGCCCCAATGTATTAACATCAACCCCAGTACCAAACATACCGGCTGGGGGGGGACAGGGTGACATTCCCCCATCACAATATCGACAATGTACCCCGATAGGAGCAAGAACATCGAACTCCCTGGACGAGAGCAGGTCGTGCGGACAGTCAATACCACACGCGGCCGTACAGGGGACTGCTAGTCCACAGTTAGCTGGTAGCAGGGCCACACCGTGGCAGGGACAGAAAGAAAATAACACCAAAAATAAAAACAATCCCAATATACCCAGTAGGCCGAGTCTAGACAACCAAGACATTAAATCGGTACATATAAACCTAAGCGCGATACGTGAAGGACTATACAGGAAACGCTATAATCCAGGATTCCAATGTCAATTACATCGGGACGGAACCCATAAGACCAGGAGTTGCAAGTACTGGCAAGCGTTGCCCAAACGAGATCGTGTAGCCTACACAGACGCAAACGGACTATGTCATCGATGTGTGGTAAAAGGACACAGATCCGGAGAGTGTTGGAAAGGGAGAGGATGTGAAAGGACTAGACCAGGGGCAGAGAAGCCCATGAGCAAACATAAGGGAGTCGGGAAAGTAGAAGGAGGCGTGTTGCATACACACGCAGGACGGACACAGTGCGAGGGGGCATTACATGAGCAGACACCGCGTATACCGAGGGTCGAGCGGGGGTCGTCGAGGGCTCTAATGCCAGCGCACATACGAAGGGGGAGGCCAGCAAAGGTGGCACCGAAGAGAGTGTGGCGAAGAGTTAGAGGACGTATAGGAGGGCAGCAGGAGAGTGCCTACTGGAAGAAGGGGCACCTGAGAGTTTTTAGTCGTCCAAAGTTTTGGACTGAGGGGGGTGGGAATGAGGGCGAGACGCCCTTCCCACGCACAAAATATAAAATAATTATTTAATTAAATAATATAATTAAATAATAAAGTAGGTAGAAGTTAGGTAGTTAGGAGTTATTTAGGAGGTACGTAGTACCTAGAGTCAGAGTTAGTTAGTTAGTCAGTTAGCACTGATAGTTAGTGTTAGAGTAAGAGTTAGAGGGTACGCAGTACCGTTAGTAAGAGTAGAGTCAGAGGAGTTAGTAGGAGGGTACGTGTAGTACCGTTAGTAGAAGAGTTAGTAGGAGGGTACGTGTAGTACCGTTAGTAGAAGAGTTAGTAGGAGGGTACGTGTAGTACTGTTAGTAGAAGAGTTAGTAGGAGGGTACGTGTAGTACCGTTAGTAGAAGAGAGTTAGAGGGTACGTAAGTACCGCTAGTTAGTAGAGTTGGAGGGTACGTAAGTACCGCTAGTTAGTTAGAGTTAGAGGGTACGTAAGTACCGCTAGTTAGTTAGAGTTAGAGGGTACGTAAGTACCGCTAGTTAGTTAGAGAGTTAGAGGGTACGTAAGTACCGCTAGTTAGTTAGAGTTAGAGGGTACGTAAGTACCGGTTAGAGAGTAAGAGTTAGAGGGTACGCAGTACCGTTAGAGAGTAGGAGTAGTAAGAGGGTACCTTGTACCGCTAGCTAGTAGAGAGAGCTAGAGTAGTAAGAGGGTACGTAGTACCGCTAGTTAGGAGTGTTAGTAGTAGCAGTAGAAGGGTTGTGGGCACCGGAAGCGCCACGCAGTTAGAGTTAGTAGGGAATGCGCTGAACTTAATGGGGCACGGGCGTGATGACGTGTTTGATGTAAGAGCAAGGTATGTTAATTAGGGTGGGTGCCGGGCACAAGAGGTGCCGGGCACAAAAAGAGTAGAGTAGTAGACGGGCACATAGGGTTGCCAGGTAGTAGAGTTAGAGAGTTAGAGATAGAGTAGAGTAGTAGAGAAGGCACATAGGGTGCCAGGTAGTAGAGTTAGAGAGATAGAGATAGTGTAGAGTAGTAGAGAGGGCACATAGGGTGCCAGTTAGTAGAGTTAGAAGGTGCCGGGCACAAGAGGTGCCGGGCACAAAAAGAGTTAGTAGAGTTAGAAGAGAGTTAGTAGAGTCAGTAGTAGTTCACATAATTAACGTACCCACTCTGCCGGCACTCAGAGCGTCACGTGTAGGCGATGAGACGTAAAGGGGGAGTAGAGGAGTAGAGACGGGCACATTGGGTGCCAGGTAGTAGAAGAGTAAAGAGGGCACATAGGGTGCCAGGTAGTAGAGTTAGAGAGGTAGTAGTGTAGTAGAGAGGGCACATAAGGTGCCAGGTAGTAGAGTTAGAGAGGTAGTAGTGTAGTAGAGAGGGCACATAGGGTGCCAGGCAGTAGAGTTAGAGAGGTAGTAGTGTAGTAGAGAGGGCACATAGGGTGCCAGGTAGTAGAGTAGAGCAGAGAGGGCACATAGGGTGCCATATAGTAGAGTGGTTGTGGGCACCGCAAGCGCCACGTAGTTAGAAGAGTGGAGTAGAGTTAGTAGAGCTAGTTAGTAGAGTTAGCAGAGCTAGTGGAGTAGAGTTAGCAGAGCTAGTGGAGTAGAGTTAGTAGAGCTAGTTAGCAGAGTTGGTAGACTCAGAGGAGTCAAGTAGAGTCAGTAGAAGTAGAGAGCTAGTAGGAGTTAGTTAGACTTAGTAGAGAGTTAAAGTTAGTAGAAAGTTAGAGGCTCTCAGTTAGAGCTAGAAGTAGTAAGAGTTAGTAGTTAGCAGAGTTAGTTAGATAGTTAGAGTTAGTAAGCAGTAGGTAGATAGTATGATAGCACAGGGGTAGCATTAGAGAATGAAGCCTTAGGGAGTGGAGTGACAGAGAGTGGAGAGGTGATAGTGCGGAGTGCGGAGAGAGTGGTGTAAGTACTATAGTCATACAACCTTTCTCAATTAGCTACTGGGACTGGGGGACAATTGACTATGGGACTATGGACGAGACAACTGACAATTTCACGCTTCTTGAGTGCGACGGCACGAGAGGGGGGGGAGGTTCGTCAGGAGAGATAAAACAGTCAAAGTGGAGTTGAGAATCGGAATAAGAGTGTGAAGTGCGGAGAGAGTGCGAACGCAATTCTAGTGTGGGGGGGGGGGGAGAATAAGAGGCTGAGTGAGGGACGAGGAGGTCCGGGGGTATGAGGGAGTTAGGGTGAGAGTAGAGGGGAGGTAGGGCGAAAGTGTTGGGGAAACAAAAATCGCGTGAAGAGGTGAGCGCGATCGGCCCGACATGAGACGCCAGGCACACAGGGTAGCGTTATCATACCCATAGGGGGCGGCCTGGAAAGCCGGCTCCTAGAGAAAAGAATTCCACCCCACACCCGATACTAGATCGGGATCCAGCGGGATTGTAACGCACTTTTTGGTTGATGCTATCTTCTTACCGGGAAGATAGCATGGGGGGGAGTGTTAGCTTATTCAATCCCGCCAACACCCCATAAAGTTATTAGCCGATAAGCAATATTGGGAGCCACGAGATTGGGTAATTAACCAACTCGTGCCATCCCAATGAGAGTGGGAAGGAAGCACACAATAGAGGGTCAGGGGCCAAACCCCTAACCCAAGGAGAACAGGTGGAGTGAACGGGAATACTCCACGGGGCGCCAACAAGGGTATTAACCAATCAGAGGGGGGAATGGCATCGATTGAGTAGCAGTAAGGCCACCGTGCAATATAACCAATAACCTATTGATCAGTGATTCAGTTATCTCAGTGCAGCAGTGCTAGCGTAGGGTACAGCCAATTAGTTTAGTTAGGGGATCACGGGACTTTAGTTACCGTATCCCGCCTACCGTATAATTCACAATATATCTATATCCTATAACCTATTATTATACACCGAACTTCAGAACTCAATTATCTTTATTTCACTCTTATACACGGCGGGGACGCGTGGACTAAATACCACATCGGATAAATCGGGATCCCTCCTGGATCCCGTCACAGAATCCGTCTATAGATATACAGTAATTTGAAAAGTCGTGAGCCTGGAAAATAGCATTTAGAAACCATGGTGATGGCTATATTATGTAGGAGTGTAAATTGAGTTCAGTAACTTCCACAGATTGGTGCCAACAGTACAACAACCAAGGTGCTAAAGGTTAGTAGCACCAGAGGCATACACAGACCCCACTCAGTAGTTTGCAGTGAAGTGAGGTGTTCGATTATCAAACCTGTGGGTTTGGTATAGTCGAGCGCCAAAACTATTGTCCTTTCTAACTACTATAGTCTAGTACAAGTATTGGGGAGTAGCTTGGGCATCAAAAAGTGAGTCGGTCACGGCCAGTTTATCTCCGAAGTTTTTGCGCTATGCATGGGAATAGGTTAGAAGAAAGTTAGGAATGAGACGGGATCTAGAGAGCCGAACCTGAACTGCTGGAAGGCGGCTGGGGGGTTTGGGAAGTCTGTCCTTCGGCATCATCTAACTGATTTACCCACAGTGTAATTAGTTATGTAACGAACCAATTGGATATGTATATATACGCGGCATAATGGAAAAGGAAATGAGAGCGCAACCGAGGAGAGGGTTTACCGCCAGAGAGGAGGCGGAACTACCATTCGCCCGACCCGGGTGTAAAGATTCGAACGTTTACTACCATGGGAGATCGGTGATGGAGTTAAACGGGAAGTATAAGCCCTCGTATGAGAAGGAGTTGAGGAGGGAACGGATGCGAGCGTTGGGAGACCGCATGGAGGTTTTACGGAAGGAGTATCGCACTCGTTATCCCTACGACTTTGCCCTTGATGTATGCGACATTAGCGCAGACCCAGACGAGGAAATCGCCCGTCTGTACCATATGAACATGTATTTACGTTATGATGAACCTCTACCTGCAGTCCGGGATAAATTCGACGGAATGCACCTTTACCAGAGGACTCGAGGCGATGATCAGGAGACGCCAAAGGTTTTCAGCGTATACAAGTTGTTCTACAAATGCGGCAAATACATGAATAAACAAGACGTAGCGATTCCCGATCGACTGAACGAGCAGCATCCTGAACCGATATTAACGCGATGTCAAGCTCACCAGTTCCTTAGATACAACGAGGGAGGTTACCCGATGAGCAACCCGATGATCAGTATCGACTTTAGCGGAAAGCGACCTCCGAGACCCATTACGCCGACTGTTACGACTTTAGATCCGTATACGGAGATTAAACCCTGTTCGACACCCGCTTTGATAGAGACGGCAGCGGCCATATACCGAGCCTATAAGGACCTAGAGTTACTGCAAATTACAATCCGAACTATGATTTCTACCCTTTTGATTAATGGTTCTATGTGATTAAGATGCGATAATCCCACGGGATTTTCTTTAGACTGTCAGACTGTTTGTGATTGCATGCGCCGTTACTGTAGCTATTCATTCTAATGGAGGGCTAAGGTACCGGTAGGGGCGGCGGGTGCACCGGGGGGGTAGCGACGAAGGGAGTGCAGAGGATTCAAGAGCGAGCAACGCTGGCGGGGGGTCACCGTTGTGGTCGGAAGGCTAGCAGTGTAGAGAGAAGACCGGTCGCCGGTACAGTAATTAGGGGGCTGACGATCCAGATTTTGTCTCTATTTTGTAGTGTTAGGGGGGCAGGAATCGGGTTAGTTAGGAAAAGTGGATGAGAAGGTGACACCTAAATGTTTGTAAGACTCTACCATAGGTAGGGCAGTATTATTGTAATAGACTGGCAAAGTCTGGTATGGGATACTACCAGCCATTGTCATTACTACTGTTTTGGATGGGTTAATTGTAACAAGCCATTTAAGTGCGCACTAATGAAGTGAACAGAGGTCTGTGTTTATAAAATGGGCCCTAACTGAAGGATGCTGTAATCGAGTGTACAATGACGTATCATCTGCAAAAAGTGATGCCGTGGATTTCAATACATCGATTAAATCATCGATATAAATAAGGAATAGCAGTGGACCCAAGATGCTGCCTTGCTAAAATAAGCTAAAATAAGCATATATACAGATGCAACGCCATCGAGTACAACCCGCTGGTAACGTCCCGACAGGTAACTTGCAAACCAACCTAGCAACCTCCCACGGATCCCAATTCGTTCTAGCTTGTGCAATAGGCCTTGATGCCATACACGGTCAAACGCTTTCGATATATCACAGAAAATAATATGTGACACATCGCCGTCGTCCCATGCACGGCACCAGTCATCATAAAGTTGTAGTAAACGGTACACACAACCATCTCCAGATATTAAACCAGACTGATGTTCAGAAAGTTTATTACGTAGAAATTCCCAGAGATGTTTACGAACGACAGTTTCAAATACCTTGGATAAAATGCAGAGCAATGAAATTGGCCGATAGTTGGAGCAATAGTATGTTTCGTTATTCTTAAAGACTGGGCTTACGTTAGAGTATTTCCAAAGGGAGGGAAATGTTGATGTTAGTAATGAGATATTAAATAACACTGCTAGCAATGATGATATACTTGTACGTATAGCTTTGATTACCTTGGGGCCAATGCCGTCTGGACCAGACGCTTTATCAGATGACAAACTAGTTAGTGATTCCAGAACGTCTTCCTCACTAATTGTTATATTTTCTAAGATTGTAATATTTTCATTTTCATAGTCCAGTATAGGCAGAGGGTTCAATGGAGATAGTAGTTTTGTTTGATCAATAAAGAAGTTATTTAAGAGTTCAGTTTTTGCACTAGCCTCAACAAGACATGTATTGTTTTCGATTAGGAATGGTATATTAGTAACTTTTGTTTTCCCAAGGGTATTCTTTGCGAAAGAATACTACTCTTTTTGTGTCATTTGACCACTAGTACTTAGCTTATCATACATTTTACGATTGTATGCATTTTTTGCAATCCGCACTTGTTGAATAACATGATTTCTAAGTCTGCGATATTCGTTCCACTCCATTGAATCATCTTGCGTTTTTAATGCTTTTTTATGGCATTTCTCACGTTTTCTAAAAAGTTGACGCAGAAATGGTGTGATCCATTTAGGATCGGTTGATCGTGATTTTACTACTTTATTAGGTATAAACTTGTTAATTTCCTCCTTAAGGCAATCATTTAATTTTTGTGCTATTTCGTTAGGATCTCTACTGTCTATAGCCGAAGTAAAGTCGTAACCCGAAATAAATAACGAAAAACTTTCCCAATTTGCTTTAGCAAAATCAAATATGGATCTGCTGTATAAAGGTGGAGGTTTAATTTTACAATTAATTGTTATATAAACAGGTTTGTGATCTGAAATGAAACCTCCATCCTCATACTGCAGGAGAGGGTGGGTGCCATAGTCCAGAGTTAGTGCAGGTTTGTCAGAGAACACCAAGTCTAAGCAGGTGTTGCTAATGGGACGAGTTACTTCATGAATGTATTGTGTAAATCCTGTTTGTGCAGCAAATTGCTGGACTGGTAGAGAATCGCCAGATAAACAGTTACTATTAAAATCGCCTGATAGGACAATACAATCGTAATTATTTGATTTTCTTATATCTTCAATTACCTCTGACAGTTTCCCCCAAAGCGATGATGGCGGCGTTGATGGCACATAAACAGAAATAACCAAAAATCTTAACTTGCAATGGTAGATTTCAATGAAAATAGCATCCATGGTGCTATTCTCGAACGATGTCCTCCGTTTGTGAGGGATACTTTCCTTAATCAGTACCCCCACACCTCCGTAGTTATCACTACATTGCTTACTATAGAATTTATATGGAGATGTATTTAACTTGTCTTTATTTTTATTTTCGGATGAATTATTAAACCAAATTTCATTTAGGCAAAAGATATCAATACCAAGATCACATGCTGTTTGATAAATGCTGTCAATTTTCTCCATTGATACGATGTTGCTAGTTGGTATCCTTGGTAGTAGACTACGAACATTTAACTGGTAAATAGAAAATGGTCCAGGGTTAGATTGAACATCACCTGATAGATCAATAATATTTTTTGTGTAATGTTAATTCTCGCCTGGTTTCAAATGAAACGTTTCAGTACAGCTGATCTGTTTGTGTTTATATGGCCGAGGACAGCCACTGCGGGGGACGTCCGTAGACGAGCAGGGGCATCCCCAGCAACGGCCACACACGGCCCCAACTGGCCTCAAAGCCAGCGGTAAAATGGAAGGTATTAACCCTAACGTCTCACCAATATGTCGAGATGAACTACATAGTATCTGAGTATTACTGTGGTGAGCAGTAATACAATAATAAAGTTTAGGAGCAGGATGCAAAAGTAACACAAGGTAGAGTGATAGTAAAGCAAAAAATAATGCACAATGTCGATTAGCAATCATTATAAGCATAAACAATTCAGCAATTTGTCTGACGGTTATGTAATATGTTTATAATTGATGCTAGGTTAGAAAGGTAAAATTAATACAATGTATGTACGTATGTGTATTAGGGTGGTCCACAAATGTGCAAAAAACACTCCATTTGTGGACTACCCCAATGTGTATAGATAGATAGATAGGTATATATATATATACAAAATGCAATACATGCATGTATCGCATCAATAGTACTTTTAACAATATTTCGTAATTCACAATTATTGTTTCGTAATAATTACTTTACAATCTTCAACATAGTTCCTGACTACTCCACCAAGTTACGCAACAGTTACTTCACAATATTTTAGTATCAATTACTAACATTGTTTCGTAACAATTACATCACAATTGTTTAGAATCAATTACTTACAATAGTTTCGTAACAATTAAATAGTTTCGTAACAATTACATCACAATTATTTAGAATCAATTACTTACAATAGTTTCGTAACAATTAAATAGTTTCGTAACAATTACATCACAATTGTTTAGAATCAATTACTTACAATAGTTTCGTAACAATTAATTCACAATAGTTTCATAGCAAATGCTTCACAATAGTTCCCTAACTACTTCGCAGTCAGGGAATTACTTCACAATAGCAATTATTCACAATAGCGTCGTAACAATAGTTCAGTAACTATTTTACAATAGTTTCGTAGTAATTAGCCTACTTCATACCATGAAGTACACTGTAAAAAAAGCTTAATCAATTATATGCACTGGGCCGTGGTGAATCGCCCCAGCAACTGGAATATTTGAAGCTACGCTTTACGGTATGTTTATTAGCAAATGTATTTATATAATGTACATTACATCACCTATCACCTATATACTTTCTCAAAAATGCCTATGCCCTATATAGACCTCTGGCATATACTTATTATTACGCTTATACATATAGCGATTCCCGATCGACTGAACGAGCAGCATCCTGAACCGATATTAACGCGATGTCAAGCTCACCAGTTCCTTAGATACAACGAGGGAGGTTACCCGATGAGCAACCCGATGATCAGTATCGACTTTAGCGGAAAGCGACCTCCGAGACCCATTACGCCGACCGTTACGACTTTAGATCCGTATACGGAGATTAAACCCTGTTCGACACCCGCTTTGATAGAGACGGCAGCGGCCATATACCGAGCCTATAAGGACCTAGAGTTACTGCAAATTACAATCCGAACTATGATTTCTACCCTTTTGATTAATGGTTCTATGTGATTAAGATGCGATAATCCCACGGGATTTTCTTTAGACTGTCAGACTGTTTGTGATTGCATGCGCCGTTACTGTAGCTATTCATTCTAATGGAGGGCTAAGGTACCGGTAGGGGCGGCGGGTGCACCGGGGGGGGGGGGGGGGGTAGCGACGAAGGGAGTGCAGAGGATTCAAGAGCGAGCAACGCTGGCGGGGGGTCACCGTTGTGGTCGGAAGGCTAGCAGTGTAGAGAGAAGACCGGTCGCCGGTACAGTAATTAGGGGGCTGACGATCCAGATTTTGTCTCTATTTTGTAGTGTTAGGGGGGCAGGAATCGGGTTAGTTAGGAAAAGTGGATGAGAAGGTGACACCTAAATGTTTGTAAGACTCTACCATAGGTAGGGCAGTATTATTGTAATAGACTGGCAAAGTCTGGTATGGGATACTACCAGCCATTGTCATTACTACTGTTTTGGATGGGTTAATTGTAACAAGCCATTTAAGTGCGCACTAATGAAGTGAACAGAGGTCTGTGTTTATAAAATGGGCCCTAACTGAAGGATGCTGTAATCGAGTGTACAATGACGTATCATCTGCAAAAAGTGATGCCGTGGATTTCAATACATCGATTAAATCATCGATATAAATAAGGAATAGCAGTGGACCCAAGATGCTGCCTTGCTAAAATAAGCTAAAATAAGCATATATACAGATGCAACGCCATCGAGTACAACCCGCTGGTAACGTCCCGACAGGTAACTTGCAAACCAACCTAGCAACCTCCCACGGATCCCAATTCGTTCTAGCTTGTGCAATAGGCCTTGATGCCATACACGGTCAAACGCTTTCGATATATCACAGAAAATAATATGTGACACATCGCCGTCGTCCCATGCACGGCACCAGTCATCATAAAGTTGTAGTAAACGGTACACACAACCATCTCCAGATATTAAACCAGACTGATGTTCAGAAAGTTTATTACGTAGAAATTCCCAGAGATGTTTACGAACGACAGTTTCAAATACCTTGGATAAAATGCAGAGCAATGAAATTGGCCGATAGTTGGAGCAATAGTATGTTTCGTTATTCTTAAAGACTGGGCTTACGTTAGAGTATTTCCAAAGGGAGGGAAATGTTGATGTTAGTAATGAGATATTAAATAACACTGCTAGCAATGATGATATACTTGTACGTATAGCTTTGATTACCTTGGGGCCAATGCCGTCTGGACCAGACGCTTTATCAGATGACAAACTAGTTAGTGATTCCAGAACGTCTTCCTCACTAATTGTTATATTTTCTAAGATTGTAATATTTTCATTTTCATAGTCCAGTATAGGCAGAGGGTTCAATGGAGATAGTAGTTTTGTTTGATCAATAAAGAAGTTATTTAAGAGTTCAGTTTTTGCACTAGCCTCAACAAGACATGTATTGTTTTCGATTAGGAATGGTATATTAGTAACTTTTGTTTTCCCAAGGGTATTCTTTGCGAAAGAATACTACTCTTTTTGTGTCATTTGACCACTAGTACTTAGCTTATCATACATTTTACGATTGTATGCATTTTTTGCAATCCGCACTTGTTGAATAACATGATTTCTAAGTCTGCGATATTCGTTCCACTCCATTGAATCATCTTGCGTTTTTAATGCTTTTTTATGGCATTTCTCACGTTTTCTAAAAAGTTGACGCAGAAATGGTGTGATCCATTTAGGATCGGTTGATCGTGATTTTACTACTTTATTAGGTATAAACTTGTTAATTTCCTCCTTAAGGCAATCATTTAATTTTTGTGCTATTTCGTTAGGATCTCTACTGTCTATAGCCGAAGTAAAGTCGTAACCCGAAATAAATAACGAAAAACTTTCCCAATTTGCTTTAGCAAAATCAAATATGGATCTGCTGTATAAAGGTGGAGGTTTAATTTTACAATTAATTGTTATATAAACAGGTTTGTGATCTGAAATGAAACCTCCATCCTCATACTGCAGGAGAGGGTGGGTGCCATAGTCCAGAGTTAGTGCAGGTTTGTCAGAGAACACCAAGTCTAAGCAGGTGTTGCTAATGGGACGAGTTACTTCATGAATGTATTGTGTAAATCCTGTTTGTGCAGCAAATTGCTGGACTGGTAGAGAATCGCCAGATAAACAGTTACTATTAAAATCGCCTGATAGGACAATACAATCGTAATTATTTGATTTTCTTATATCTTCAATTACCTCTGACAGTTTCCCCCAAAGCGATGATGGCGGCGTTGATGGCACATAAACAGAAATAACCAAAAATCTTAACTTGCAATGGTAGATTTCAATGAAAATAGCATCCATGGTGCTATTCTCGAACGATGTCCTCCGTTTGTGAGGGATACTTTCCTTAATCAGTACCCCCACACCTCCGTAGTTATCACTACATTGCTTACTATAGAATTTATATGGAGATGTATTTAACTTGTCTTTATTTTTATTTTCGGATGAATTATTAAACCAAATTTCATTTAGGCAAAAGATATCAATACCAAGATCACATGCTGTTTGATAAATGCTGTCAATTTTCTCCATTGATACGATGTTGCTAGTTGGTATCCTTGGTAGTAGACTACGAACATTTAACTGGTAAATAGAAAATGGTCCAGGGTTAGATTGAACATCACCTGATAGATCAATAATATTTTTTGTGTAATGTTAATTCTCGCCTGGTTTCAAATGAAACGTTTCAGTACAGCTGATCTGTTTGTATTTATATGGCCGAGGACAGCCACTGCGGGGGACGTCCGTAGACGAGCAGGGGCATCCCCAGCAACGGCCACAACTGGCCTCAAAGCCAGCGGTAAAATGGAAGGTATTAACCCTAACGTCTCACCAATATGTCGAGATGAACTACATAGTATCTGAGTATTACTGTGGTGAGCAGTAATACAATATTAAAGTTTAGGAGCAGGATGCAAAAGTAACACAAGGAAGAGTGATAGTAAAGTAAAAAATAATGCACAATGTCGATTAGCAATCATTATAAGCATAAACAATTCAGCAACTTGTCTGACGGTTATGTAATATGTTTATAATTGATGCTAGGCTAGAAAGGTAAAATTAATACAATGTATGTACGTATGTATATTAGGGTGGTCCACAAATGTACAAAAAACACTCCATTTGTAGACTACCCCAATGTGTATAGATAGATAGATAGGTATATATATATATATACAAAATGCAATACATGCATGTATCGCATCAATAGTACTTTTAACAATATTTCGTAATTCACAATTATTGTTTCGTAATAATTACTTTACAATCTTCAAAATAGTTCCTGACTACTCCACCATAGTTACGCAACAGTTACTTCACAATATTTTAGTATCAATTACTAACATTGTTTCGTAACAATTACATCACAATTGTTTAGAATCAATTACTTACAATAGTTTCGTAACAATTAAATAGTTTCGTAACAATTAAATAGTTTCGTAACAATTACATCACAATTATTTAGAATCAATTACTTACAATAGTTTCGTAACAATTAAATAGTTTCGTAACAATTAAATAGTTTCGTAACAATTACATCACAATTGTTTAGAATCAATTACTTACAATAGTTTCGTAACAATTAAATAGTTTCGTAACAATTAAATAGTTTCGTAACAATTACATCACAATTGTTTAGAATCAATTACTTACAATAGTTTCGTAACAATTAATTCACAATAGTTTCATAACAAATGCTTCACAATAGTTCCCTAACTACTTCGCAGTCAGGGAATTACTTCACAATAGCAATTATTCACAATAGCGTCGTAACAATAGTTCAGTAACTACTTTACAATAGTTTCGTAGTAATTAGCCTACTTCATACCATGAAGTACACTGTAAAAAAAGCTTAATTATATGCACTGGGCCGTGGTGAATCGCCCCAGCAACTGGAATATTTGAAGCTACGCTTTACGGTATGTTTATTAGCAAATGTATTTATATAATGTACATTACATCACCTATCACCTATATACTTTCTCAAAAATGCCTATGCCCTGCCCTATATTGCAATTTTTTTGTGCGCTATTATGTTTAAGTGCCCTGGCAGGAACTGACAGTAGCGGTAGCTAGTAATGCCGGTTCCTGCCATCGGTCAATCAGGGGTGGGTGGGGGAGGGGGGAGGGGGGGGAGGGGGGGGGGGGGAGAATTTCAAGGGATGCCGCCAGCCACTACTAAGTTCAATTCTGCTATATCCATAACCATAACCAATAGTTGTATTCCAACTATTTTTTACCTGTGATATCTGTTGTAAATAATTAAATTCTTATTTTTTGGAAGATTAGGTTTGATATTTATTTGTATTTAATTTATATCATTTTTGTTTTTACTGTAGTTCATTAATTAATTTGATTTTTAGTTTCCTACCTAGTGTTTTTTTCGATTTGCTTTGTTTTATGTCGGTGTCTAAGGAGTTCCAGACAATGGCGCCGTGATATTTTAATGAATTTTGAGTTAGTAATAGTCGGGTCCGAGGTATAAAGTAGTTTTGGCGTGTCGTTGATCGAGTATTGTAAGTATGTAAAGTGGATGTTTGTTGGAACAATGATGTTATAAAAGATCGTTTTTTGTTATTACGGATTTCCCAGATTAGTTTAGCTGTTTCAAGTATGTGTAATTTGTCTATAGGTAGTATATTTAATTGTCTGTATAGTGGTGGTGCATGTTTCCGGTAGTGACTGAAGGTAATTGCTCTAATTAATTTGTTTATTTTAGTTTTAATCGGATTAATATGAACATGTTTAGCAGTTCCCCAGATCACTATACCGTACGTAATATATGGTTGTATCAAAGCGTAGTAAAGTAATTTCATAATGCCTAATGGTAGGATGTGACGTAATTTGAAGAAGATACCTATAGATTTTGAGATTTTTTTTAGTACATACGCGCAGTGATTTTTCCATGTAAGTTTGTTATCTATCCATATTCCTAAAAATTTTGTTTGAGTTACTTTCTTGATTGGTAAGTTTTGCATATTTATATTGTTATTTATAGGTTCCTTTTTAAATGTAAAAATTAGGTGTTCTGTTTTTTTAAGGTTTAAAGAGAGCTGATTGTCAGTAAGCCATTGTTCGACCTTTTGGAGTTCTGTGTTTACAGTGTCAGTCAGTATGGTCGGGTCTGTATGGCTGTAATGTAGGTTAGTGTCGTCTGCGAATAGGGTTGCTAGAAGTGTTGTACAATTGGGTAAGTCGTTAATGTAAAGTAGGAATAAAGTGGCGCTCAGTGTTGCTCCTTGTGGGGTTCCACAGGGAGACAGTATCGGTTCTGATTTTGTGTTGCCTATTGAAACAAAATGTGTGCGGTTATTTAAGAAACTGGATATTAGTTAAGAGACATTGTGCAATACGAAAAATGAAGAAATGCAATCTGACATCTTGCTTAGCTTTGGTCTGATACTGTATTTTAAAATAGGAAAGCGGTGCTTCAGCTGTCCAAAAGTCTGTTCAATAACAACCCGATTTCTGGGATTGAATTTATTGAAAAATCCCTGTTTTGCATTTTGTCTATTTTCATTTGGCTTTATTAGAATGGCGTTAGGCCATAACTTGAATCACCTAACACCCTTTGCTTGCTATAGCCGACAAAGTGTCTGAGAGAACATTGGAAACAGTTGGCTGAGAAACTCCCATCACCTGCGTAACAGATATCTGGAACCGAGGATCAGAAAGATAGCCTAATGTCTCTTCCATCTTAATGTATAGGATTTAGCTCCACCACATAGACATGGTAGCCAGGTTCTATCAAGCCTTTCTGGGTAGCACTTTGGTCCAACCCGAAGAATTGAAAACATGCTGATGTAAGAATGAATAGACTGAAACCACAAAGTATGACCCCTTTGTGGTAATTCCAATGAATAAATAGTTTTTAAACATTAAATTTAACAAAATCCAACAGTTTAAATATTCTCAATAACCCACTACAGCACCCCAGAGATGCTTGGAAAATCAGCAACCTTTGACGAGTTAATCCAAGTAATAGGCATTTTTATTTATAAGAACTCTAGCAGGTGGTGGTTTTCTTAGAAATTGCTAGATCGTTTACTATTATTATTATTCTTTAATCCGCACCAGGGGCATATTCTACTGTACAAGGTTTATATTAAATTAGCACACAGTAAAAAAAGGAAATATATTTGATTAAAATACAGTCTTACACTAAAACTATGCACCTAAGAAACCATGCGTCTACTGCACACAGGTGCTGAGGGTAAATCAAAAAAACCTTGTGTAAGGTCTACAAGAGTTAAAAACAATGTTCATTATTTGATTGTTCGAGTTCATTACTCGATTCCTCAGACTCCAACTGGCCTTATTAATAATTAATAATTATTGATTATATGATTGATTAATTATTGTTAACTATAAAAGGTAACCAACCATTTTGCTTTTTATTAATAGGAATGCAAGAAAAGGGTGTGAAAACTCCAAGCAAAAGCAATTGCTAGTTTTTATTAATACGCCTATGTCTGTCATTAACTCTCTCATATTATATTACTAACGATTATTCAATATGTCTGTATTAATGTATATTCAATTAGTACGTGTTCCCATTTAAAATATGCATACCAACCCTTACATATGATTCACAAATTCTTATATGTACTTCTGCTATTAGCTTTGTATTAATATATATTTCTTTGTACGTACTGATACTGGTACTGATACTGGTACTGATACTGGTACTGATACTGGTACTGATACTGGTACTGATACTGGTACTGATACTGGTACTGATACTGGTACTGATAGTGGTACTGATACTGGTACTGATACTGGTACTGATACTGGTACTGATACTGGTACTGATACTGGTACTGATACTGGTACTGATACTGGTACTGATACTGGTACTGATACTGGTACTGATACTGGTACTGATACTGGTACTGATACTGGTACTGATACTGGTACTGATACTGGTACTGATACTGGTACTGATACTGGTACTGATACTGGTACTGGTACTGATACTGGTACTGATACTGGTACTGATACTGGTACTGATACTGGTACTGTATGTACGTGTAGATTTAAGAAAAATCTCGAGGAAGACATAAATATTATTATTCAAACGAGTTAAGTAAAGAGGTAGGAATTCATTAAATCTCGCTCTTCTCTTTACTTATTAGCTTAAATAATAATAATAATGTTAAATTATAGTTTATAAAATAAATTCATACTTTAGATGTTCAAAAAGGGGTATATGTATATAAGTAAACAAAAAGTTAGTAAAACCGAAATTTCAAGGCAATGGTACTTGGAAATTTAATATTGTCCACTACAATAGTTTGAATTATTCCTTCGCATGGAATCCAATGACAGATTCATCTTTCTACCTGTAGTGTTGCAACAGGTTCATAAGTTATTTATGATCGTCGGTAAATCCCCAAGAACCGACAGCAATGCGGGCATCTGTGTTGTACGTCTTTACACTCGTCAACAACCAGTGGAATCAAACAACAACCAAATATGCACCTGTACAGATAATGATGTTAATTAATTTAAATAAAATCACATACATATGACAGATTTGGAGATTTGCAAACCTTTACATAGAATCTGATAATCGTCTGTTATGCCATTTATGTATTAAGGTTTGGGATATTATAAAATAGTTTCATATTTTATTCTACAATGCCATGATTTATTGACCAGTTAAATATTATTATATTTCTAATTTCAGAAGGTAATGTTGGAGATTCAACTAATTTTGTAAAACAATGTATACATTCCAGTATAGTGGGCTTCACTAACGATTTTAATGATGGGAGAGCCAGGTGAACTTGGGGATTAAACGTCAAAATAAATATAGTTTTATTTTGCTTACGGGCATGGATTACTCACAAAGCCAAAGCCATGGAACCCCCCAGTAGTGGGACACGACAGAATGTGGGTTGTAGAAAATCGTGACCCACAGACATAATGAGAGGGGAGATTCCTTTGCGACTACCCATAACGGAGACAAACGGCATTGTCCTCCTTGGACTCCTCCTTGGAAAGGTGAATGTCATGTAGCAATAGAGGTTTGTAGTTCAGCCAGGCAGACGCACGTTTCTCTGTAGACAGTAGGCATAACCTGTACTGTTGTTCTTCTAACTGGTTGTACACATCCTCCTTTTTAGCCTTTGCTACCATGGAGGAGGAGGCTTTCACCAACTTAGAAACATGCGTCTGCTCTTCCCTGTCTACCGCCATCGACTCACCCTCCAAGGAGACAAACGGATCGCAAACCTGGGATCTCCAAACCTAACTGGAAGCGACAACAGCCGTCGTTCAACCCTGCATTACTGACGGCCGCTCCAACAGCCTACAAAGAAACCGCTCCACCGATTCCTATAGCGAATCGAAGCTGTCCGTTGTTCATGGAACTACTCGCGCTAGGAACACCAATGGCAGGAGCGACCAAATACTAGGCCAGCATAGGAGCAGTGCGGATCGACTGTGGCGATGGTGGCGAGGTGATCTACTACTACAGTCACCAACAGAGTGGCATGGGATCCGATCGGATCCAACACACTCTGACAGCTTCAAAAAAGCACAATGCTAACCTATGGAGATTTAGCACTCTGTTTGATTCTGTTGGAGAAAATATTTCCAACAAGTTCTGTCTGTTGGAGCCCATCTGAATCTGTCTGAAATCCATCTGAAAGTGTTTGAAATTTCTGTTGGATGTTGTTGGAAGCTGTTTGAAGTTCTCTGAAGTTGTTTGAGGCCATCGGGATTTGTTGTAATTTGCCAATGCCGTACAAAAGGATAGTAAATTAACAAAATGTCAATCACTTTAACTCTCAATTTGAAGTGATTGTGAGGGTGTGCCATTGTAAATTATAAACCGAAGCTAAGATTTGTTTCATTTAATTTAATCATAACAATGTTTATTTACATAATTATATCGTTAATTATATCAATAAATTAACTAGCATGCATAAAGGAATATTAAATTCCTATCATATAAAATCCGATAAATGGATATATTAACACCAACACGTTTTTAATGAAACGTTTGTAGAAATGTAAATAATTCTTTATAACTATATTAATTTCTTTCACTTAGGGCACTAAATGTATATATACTGTAAATAAACAGATTTAAACACAAACAGATTAAGCAAACAGTATGCATTTACTATGAGTGAAATAAAATATATATATATTTTTTTTTTTATTATAAGAGCATCGAAGTAGAAAAGTTTGCACGTAATGCTTCTTCTAGCCCAACTATTTTCTCGCGCACCTACTGATCACATTTGATCAAAATCCATTCACACAATAAAAAATAAAAAAATAAATATTCAAGTAGTTAGTTAGTTAGGTAGCGCCTGGAGCGCCGTTTATTTTCATATACTATAATACATAAATCATATCATATTTAAATCATATCTAAATCGTATTGCTAATACTAATATTATAACTATAACTATACTAATAATACTAATTCAGCCATAAACAATGTTACCAATAAAACCATATAAAACAATGTGTTTCACAGACATTTTTAAATATAATGCAATATAATTAGTCCTAGGTTTCATATAACTTCAATACCTTAGTTATGTAACTGCACAAATCAAGTAGGTTGTTGTTATATAATAATGCATCAAGGTTATCAAAATTCATATTGGGGTAACTAGAACGCAAAGGTGTAGATAGTGGACAACAAATAAGAACATGTTTTTCATCTTGAATAGAAATATTATTACAGACACATACACGCTCGGGAGAGGGCGTCCGTGTCCAACGTCCAGTTTCAATTCTGAGTTTGTGACTCATTAAACGGATACGTGTAAAAGCAACTCTTAAGTAATCAGGAATATATGGCTTACTTACACAATATATCGGGTGCACGGACATACCTTTATTCAAAATAGTTCGATATGTATAAAATTTCGTACATTTATCCGGTTTATTAAAAATACGGCTAGACACTGCATCTAGGCCACTCGATTTGTCTACATGAGTAAGCAACCTATAACCTGGACTATTAGCAGTCCTGCACAACTCCAACGCCTGTCTGAAGGGGGTGTCAATGTTGTACGTCATCGCTTTGGAGTAGAACCGCTGCCTTGATCTATGAATCCGATGTATTATGGGGGGGAGACCAACTTCTATCAAACACGGATCAGTTGGTGTCTGATCTCTGACGCCCAAAAGGGACTTTACCATACGGTGATAATATTAGTCAACTACTTTCACGTTGTTTGTGAGCCATCCCTCTGACGCATACAGCAATGACGACATAACCCCAGCTTCAAGCACACGTTTCTTTAAAATAAATGGCATTGAAGAGTTTACAGTACAAAATATTATGAATTTATTCGTTGTTTCTTCAAACTTACGTTCTAATAATTTAAACACAGATGACATCTTGCCATCTTCTGTAAATAGGCTCCCTAGATACACATAACTAGTACAGTGTTCTACAATAATATCGTTACAATGTAAAGGTAATTTATCGTCCGTTGACCCGTTGACTACAAAAAACTTAGTTTTCTTTTTATTTATTACCATCCCAGATATGCTACAAAACTCACACAACGCAACTTTTTATTTAAATTCTCACGAATACTTGCCAAAAGCACCGTATCGTCCATTAGAAGTAGGATATTTATTGCACCAATGAAACCATCGCGATCTATTACATTTTTTACCATTGTGACTAATCGATTTAAGTAAATACAAAAAAGAATACAACTGGTTGGTGCGCCCTGGCGCACTCCAATAGAAACGAAAATTATTGCTGATTTTAATATACTCCTAGTACAACGATATATTGCCTGAATCGCTAGCAACATAACCCTACCACAACCAAGACACTTTAAGTATTGAACCATTGCATCCCTCGGCACTCGGTCATAAGCTTTGCTAAAATCTACAAAAAGTAGAAAAGTTTTACTTTCTTGAACAGAGCTAAATCAATCAGCAGCCTCAAAGTTAGAATCTGCTCGATACAACCTCTGTTCTTTAACCCCCCTGCTTGACATTTATCTATATTACACCACCTAAGAAGTCTAGAGTTCAATAATAAATCATATAATTTACCCAGTGAATCCATAATTGAAATCCCTCTATAATTGTCGCAAGAAGATCTACTACCTGATTTGAAAAGGACCACCAGTTTACTGATAACCCATGAGCTAGGATAACATATATTCTGAAAAACAATGTTAAAAATTGATAGCAATAGCAAAAGCCATTGACCCGGTAAAGCGGTGAGTATCCCCAGTCCAATTCCTATATAACCTTTATTAATTTTAATTTCGCTAAGCGCGTCTGCAAGTTCCCTTTCGGTGAAGGGGTCATCGACCTCTGGTATGTATGGGGATTCCAGAAATTCATCACTACCAGTTCGTGCGTTGTCTGTGTTCAATAATTTTTCGAAGTGATGTTTGAACTCGTCATCAGAAGGAGGGGGATTCGACGCGTCGTTTGATATTACGATATCATCAACTAGGTTTCCTTTCCAATCCAATGCCGACCATATCGACTTCGAATTATTCTCGTTGAGAAGTTTTTCCCAACGTGAAGTTTTCGATACTAAGGGATCAACCAGTTCATCTGTAGGGCGAAGCCGGGCGTGCTCAGTCGCAGTTTCGTTTATTACCGACGACGCCACCGAGATAACCTCATCCAGTTGCTGCAAATCACCACACACGCGAGTCGAGGGGGGGACAATGGTTGACATCGCTGACATGAACGCCGCGCAATCGATGTCTTTATGGGAGGGACCTTTTGAAACCATGTTTACCGATTTATTTTCCCAGTGTGAACACCCCAAATCTTGGCTACGTTGACCCAGGTTTACAATATCGGTTGGGATAGAGTCTAGAGACAGTTGAATCGAAAGTGGGGCGTGGTCTGAGATGCGAAGTGTCTGGTCAACACGCAGATCTGACACCATGCCGGCGCATCCCTTGGAGGCGATACACAAATCGATTTCAGAAATCCAATTTTCTTTTTTCCGATACGAGAGGTTGCCGCGAAGATGTAAACTTCCATAACTCAGGTTATTCATTACACATGAATCTGTCGCCAAACAAATGTTACGCATCCTCGTACCACTAGAAATAACTACAACATCAGTAACATCTTTATAAGTCGCCTGCACACCATCCAACTCTGTGTTAACTAACTGCCAACTCTGGCATTAAAGTCTCCCAATGCTATCACTTTCTCTCCCGATCTGAGTATACTGTGTAAGTTTGAGAACGATACTGCATTGAAATATAAGGAATCTGCTGGAGCAATGTAACAACCACCGATTATATATCCTGGTAAACATGACATATGTACCCAAATCTGGTCCTCCTTCGTCCTATCAACATCCACAATGACATTAACTAGATCATTTTTTATCAATAATAAGATTCCACCACAGTTAGCAAACTGGGAAGGATTGCTGTAAGTTTTAAACACTGGTACATTAATTCTCGATTTAGTTTTTATCTCCTGTATAAATATTAAGTCAAATTTGTGCAAATATGCAAGAGTGCCAGGTACATTTAAACTATTTAACAGTCTGAGTAAGGCAGTTGAGTAAGGGAGGTCATAATTTGATTCACAGTAACTATGGAAGCAATGTAGAAAAATACTACAGTTCAGTTTATTTTGTAACACTTATATCGTTTTATCTATTATTAAATAATTAAGTTACTAAAAAGAACCAATTTTAGAATAAAAAAAAATTATTCAGTATTATCTCGACCCGTTATTAACCTCTCTAGCGCTGGGATTCAAATCGAGAAGGATGAATTTTGATTGCGTCGAAATTCTCCTTATCTTCACAAGGGAGGGGGACGCAGGGACGAGGTCCAACATATGGTGATAGTATATCGAAATTAAACCACGCCCGAAAAACATTAAAGCAATGCCCCTTAACCCCGTAAAACTAATACGATAATTGTTTGGGGGGGGGGGGGGGGGGGGGGGTTAGCGCTATAATGACACAGTCAATGAAAACCAATAGTAACAGGGCAAGACTTTGTCCAAAATGAATAATTTTTGGTATGAGGGTCAATCGATAACTGAAGGTTGTTAAAACGTTTTTTTTTTGTAATAATAATTTAGTGCTATTTAGTAGCATAAAATTATTACTATTACCAAAAACACTACTCTTCGTACAAACATTAGTTACATAACTAGTTATTTCGTATTTATAATTAGGATATATGGTTGAATAATTTTTTTTTTTTTTTTTTTTTTTAATGCGATCTAATTTTTGACTAAATATAATCTAAAATAGCGTATAATTATAATCACAAACTTATTAACTGAAAACGTGAGTTACATTAAAGCAAAACTAAATTACAAGAAACCGGTTAACTACATAATATTGTACAAAGTTCGTATATAGAGGAGCTAAAATTCGTAAAACATCAAATTCTCTCTCAGAGTAAGAAATACTCTAATACGAACAGACGGTCAATCATCCATCTAATGTTATAAATGTTGAATATGTTGACTATGTTGAATAATAGTATTGGTCAATTTTTTTTGATATTGATTACTTCCAATTTTATTATCAAATTAATTAATTATTTTCATATTTTTAAAAAAAAATTCCATTAAAAAAATGTCACATTTCGAAGCCAATATAATTAGTTAGGATCAAATACTATTGGATATAAATTTCATGAAAAAATATAAAAAATTGGCAGAGGAGTAGAATTTTAAATTTCGTTGAAATGAAAAAATACCATTCCGAGATAATTGCCTTTTAAATTTGAACTTTCTCGCGCAAAAATTGTCTGTTAATATGGGAGATTGACTAGATTGACTCGACTATTAGTGAAAAAACAAAACATTGATCATAGTGATAGTGGCAAATGATTGGTGAAGTTACTGTCTAATATGGTGCAAAATGATGACAAATATGATATTGATTGTGATAAAAAAAGGTGCTAACTATTTCATTTGAAGATTTAAACATCAACCATAAATTTGCAAATTTGTATATTGCGTTTTCTAAAGAAAACAACATCCTTATCTCTAAATGCGTCAATCTTAGGGTATTCAGAATAAATTAAAATGTAATATTTGACACCCTTAATTAAGCATGTGGAGTAACACAACATCGAAGTAAATACTCACTCACCCAGCCATGGCTAAACCCAAACAAAGGAACCAATTCAAAGCGCCGGTTTCGTAGTCGATTTTGGTTGTAACACTGCGGTTGCAATTCGGGCAAAGATATCTAGATGGAGTGTCTTTGAGTTGGTCAGGAGAATAGGCCACAGGTAGAATATCGACAAGAGACACATATGGTGGTGGATAAGGCATGGTCTGTAGGTTTTCTTCGCTGCACTGGAAACCCGCATTGTATCCATAATGATCATGATCACCATAATGATGCCGAATATCTGTGGTTGGTGGTTGCTCGCCACCAGTTTGTTGAGCAACCACACCTGAACAATAATAGTATTTGTTATGAATGGATTGTTATGAATTGTTCTAAAGTTATGGCTTGTATACAACATACAAACTATTTTTGACCACAAATAAACTTATTTATTTATTGGAATATTACGTAAAATTTAATTTTTTTCTAATAACTCATTACGTTTGTCTCAGCTCTTGATTAATGGTTAACGCTGTAACTATTTTTTTTGTGCAGAAGGATACTAAGTGAACCCCAATGTGGGTGTAAGCGTCTCCTTATTTCCCCCACCTCATTTGTTAAACCACAGGAAGTTCAGCAATTATTGAAGGCAGTCACTTTGTGCGCAGTCCACTATAAATAAGATTATCTCGAATCCCACCCTAGAGGTTCAATACAAATTGATAACATTCTCAGGACTTTATAATCAAAATAAATCAACCAATGAACTGGAATCCTACCAAACATTCATAAATTTCCATATTGTAACAATTTAACTTTTCAACTGATTTATAAATACCGCGAGTTTATTTCTTACATTAAATTTCTTACATTAAATTTATCAGAAAAATGCATCTTACCTAGTTTAATTTTACTTTTTTAATACAGTAGGTATTATAAACGTGTACATTTCTTTTTCTACTTCAATTTTTAGAGTTGCACATTAATTTTACTTCAATTCATAACTGTAAGTATACATTACGTGTACAATAAATTTGTTGGTTTATTATAGGTTTGTATATTATAGGTTTGCATACTACATGTTGGTATGCTACCCTGATTGGTTACTCAGCGTCATATTGATTTTTGTTATAATTATATTATTTTATTATATCATAATAGTTAAATTATATAAAATTATAATAATAAATATGGTATTTAGAAGGTAAAAAAAAATGTACTGGAAAGTGAATTCCTTCAAGGAAATCAACACTGTCCAGGCTAAAGAGTTTCCTAGCCATGATCTCGATGATTCTTTGAACAGAAACCTGAAATCCCTTAAGGAAGGATCAAAGAGACTCAGCCATCTATCCGTTCACACTGGGACCAAAACTGGTTTGTGTTGCTACAAAAAGTGACACCCTTTTAGAAATGCCTGGTTGGCCGGTTCACTTTGCAGTTCTATTCCCAACCACCAGCCAAAAGGCCATATCCAAAATCCCACAAGTCACCTAAAAGGCAAAGCTTAAGAGAAGCTTTAAGGGCTTACTACTACACTATAATCGGCTTGCTGCATTGAAGCTGCACTTGAAATATGACAAAATAATGACAAAAAAGTGGCTTGACAAAAATATTTTTGTATTCTTCACCTGAGTTCCGTAAGTATATATGATCATTGGTCGTACACATGCTCAAGCATACCATTCTTTGAGCTTATGCTCATACAGATACAATCAGACATTTCCTGAGGACTTTCAATGTTAACTGTCTAAATTTGATTTTCTTGAGTTAACAAAAAGACCAACATTAGAAGCAGCCTGTTCTAATGAGCTTGAGCTTGGGAATTGAATAGCATCACATAGAAAAGCATATTATAAGATTAATGTAGGTAGCCAACACATTGTTACTATCAATAATGTAGGTAGGCCAGATTAGCTTAGTTTGAGGAAGATTGGCTTTATATCAACAAAATTGCAAATTAGAAGATTCACCAAGCCATCTATGATAATTATGTAGTGTTATGTTATTTCTTTCTAGCTATTTAATGTAAATATCTAATACCATTATAGCCAGGTTTGGAGAAAATTAGTTAGAATGCACTTTGTTCGAGTAAAGAAAAATTAACTATCCCATCTGGAAAAATAAATTAATTAGAAGTAAAAATACTGCAATATTATTTTCTGACGGCGATAATGTTTGTCTATGATAAAATTCTCAGAACGTACTTACAATAGTACTTACAAATGTATTCGTTAAGTGTTATACTAATTATTTTTGTATTATTCAGATGGTTCAAATTATCTGAAGGCACTGTTAATGATTATAATGATAATTGTTAAAGGTTTTATAATAGTTATATATTTAGCCTTCTCAATAAAGTGGAATTAGTGATATTAAGAAAATATAAATAGTGATATCCAAAGTAAATTGTATTATTAATTATTTTATAATTAATGGTTGACTTACGGGTGTGACTTGGACCTATATTGCTGAGTTGCACCATTACTTCTTCATAACTAGGAGGCAAATCGTCCTTCCTATTTGTTGCAACATTTTGATTCGAAACTGCCATTGTTTACTTATTAAATTATAATATGGTTTGTTGTGAATGGTTACGTAGAAAGTTTAACCTTTGATTATAATTGAGACAGCCATATTATATTTATAAAAAATATTTCAATTATTTATTCAAGTAAGTCTCGCTCATATTAAGGAATTATTAGGGAAACATATCAATGAACTAATAGGCAATAAATGTATATCTAATCATAGTAAATCATATTTTGTTCTATTATGAAGTAATTTCATATTATTAAATTATAAAATATTAAACATAAATTAATAGGTAAGAAAGTTTGTAAAATATTTTAATAGTATATTTTATTTATATTTCTTTGTGTATTGTTTTGACGATATTCAGGTTCATCAACATTATTTTTAGGGATTTATTACAGTTAATTAATCCATTTTAACTCCTAAATTTTTTAATGGTAGTGAGTGTTTTATATGTTATCTAGTATTTTGAACCAAATCATGCCACGTTGTAGTCCACCATAGAGAAATTGCTCCTAGAAAATTAAATTGCTTCTAGGTCAGTTTGAGAATTCTTTGATCGGTCATTACTGCCACATAGTATGATGAAAGCTGCACATATCCGTATAGGAAAGACCAATTTTTGGAGTATGACAGTCTTGTTCTGATTTACATCCACACTTATCATCAGTTATATACAGCTGCAGCTGACAATTATATTTTGTCTTACCAAGTGAAAGTGTGATATGTGCTTCTTCCAATATTTGCACTGGTGGAATTAATTTTGTGCTAACAGTTTTTTCCAACTGTTTTGTTAGTTTTGGGAGCAGCCCATAGGAATTTCCAAAAAAAGTTTTTTGACCATGCTAATTGTACACTGTATCAAAAATAATAGTCCTTGACTGTTTTAGTTCAAACAAACTGCGGCAACTTCCTGCACCCACTCATCCGCCAGTTCTCATTGCCAAAATCGAAGTAGTAATTAAAATGCTTATTGCAAAGACTTACTTTTCATGACAGTTTCGACTGGTCAACCTTACCGGTCCTCTTGACCTCATTGAGTAGCTTTCTGGTGGCATTAGACTCACTTGTCAGTTGTCACTTGTCACTTTTTACTGACATCTCATCCTCCCCTGCGTTGTATTTGTTGTATGATATATAATATGTGATTGCACTGGTATTTATATGACTGACAGACTATTGGACAGGTGGAATTGCAACTACTAAAGTAAAGCTAGCAGTAGAAAACGTTTCACCCTCACTGGGTTAATATGCCAACTGCTGCAAATACATGTACAAGATTCGGCCTACTGCAACTGATGTCAGCTGAACGAACCATAAACTTGAATTGATAATCACATCAATGGTGGCGCCTTAGAGTTGATCCACCATACGCACTAGGCTGTTGGATGATATCATGCCACTACCTATCCCCTCGGCCTATATTGGGGTTTGGGCTTGCTGTGAGTGAGCTAATTACCTCGCTTACTAGCCCGATGTTTCTTCCAGTCAATATTGGTATTGGTAAATTGGCCCCCAACCAAATTTGTAATGGGAGCGCATAGCGGCCTGATTCCGCTAACACCAGCACCAAGAATCTTAGCGATCAATCTAAGAACAGTATCATGTATGTAGATCATAAAATCAACCATTACAATAAACAAGATATAATATTAATAAGCTGTACCACGAATTTTCTAGTATTCCTGAGAATTGGCAGTGTTTGTAAAACTTCACCAACTTCACTAATGGAGACATATTTCCCGAGTGGCTAGAGGTGACTTAAACATTGAATCAAACAGGTAAATAATATCTCTCTCTTGCTTCTTATATGAAGTAAGAATTAATTTAATTTTATTATCTTTGTTTGATGCTAAGCTTTAGATAGATCTCACTGTATGTATTCCATGCTCTATTATTCATGCTCTAATAGTTGTAAGTATATTATATTATCTTTGCATATTTACCAAATTTACCAGGAGACAGAGTCCATGCACTAATGTTGCCCATCAAAAATTTTGCAATCAAATACATCATGATTTTCATTATGTTCTTGTGCCAAAGCAGTAAACGAGGTCTGACTTTGTATAGTTAAGTCTTGTGATGTGATCAGATAGCCTAGACTATCTTGACCACGGATTGAAGAACACAGAGAGATTACCACCACCATGGTTTGGAACGTACTTATCATTCCTGGCAGATATAATTTGGTGAGCTTTAGGAGTGCTTTTTGATTTAGGTGTCAGGCATTTAGGTTAATGTTAGATTGTATTTTCTATTTACAGAATCCTTCTGAACTTTAGATCCCATTTCTTATGACCATGTGGGTGGAGTTAAGAGTACTCATTCTCAAAGCTCGTCATAAGTCGGTCTTGTCTAGATATATCCCAAAAAATTATCCAACCCCCTGTAAAGCTATCTATTTACCTTTATTTTTGCTTTTTGCTTTTTTGTTTTCATTTGTTTTGGTATGTTGCATAGAATATGTGGTTGTTGCTAATAAATTAATGTTCAGTTCTCTTGCGGCACATGTTGCTTTCATCAAAAATATAATATATTCTTAATTTAGTTAACTCAGTTATTTGCTATTAAATACAAATTTGCATCGGCTTCATGAATAAAAAAGCATACAATCGCATCTTTTTCTCAGTAGGTTAATCTTATTTGAAGATAAGTCAGTAAGTCAATAATAAGATAGTCAATATAACTTTGAAACATTTATCAATCAATATGTGTAGTACTTTTATAACATCGTACTATTTAAAAGATTCTGGTAATATTACAGAAATACAATGATTTGGTTGCATTATTTATTACTTGTGAATTAACTAAAAAAATCACTATTCCTGAGGTATTTTGCTTACCGCAGCCTTGAATAGGCTTTCCAGGATTTGGAAGTCAACGAGAATTAATAGGAAACTTAAGGTCCGATTATTTAGAGCAGAAGTAGTTCCAGTACTCCTCTATGGGAGTCCATGCTGGGCTCTAACTGCTGAGGACACCAAATCTCTGGATGGCACATTCACAAGAATGCTACGCCGGGTTCATTGTGTCAAGTACAATGCACACATCTCCAACCAGACACTATATAACATTGGAGGTGTCTCATTGGTTCCCCTAAGCTTGACACTAGAACAAAGCCGCCTCCGATTTGCAGGACATTGCTTTCGCCGTGAAGACCAGCCAGTGACCAATCTTGTACTTTGGCAGCCTCATGGTGTGAATATGCATGGTGGACAGCCCATGACTTTCTTGAGACGCATCTTAAAGCACACTGGCCTTGAAGATGCGGATGATCTAGCAAATGTCATGGGTGATAGGGAGTTATGGCGGCGCAATTTTTTCGACAAGTCGGCACAGCATTCTTAAAAATGCAGCTGCAATGCAGCATGCCGATCCTAGTAGTTGCTTACCGAGCGCCAGTGATGGTAATAAAGAGTCGAGATAATTTTGTAATATAAATGTTGTACGTTTCTTTTATATAATATAGTAGAATAGAGTGCAGCTCAACAACACATAGCAATAATAGATATTGAGTTCTGTTTTGGATTAGGCCTTGCAGAAACTAAAAATTGTAATAACTTGTATGAATTTTGCTTGTATGAATAATATATATATATAACATATAATAAAATTAATTGGAAACAGAGAAACAACATGTTCCTACCTTGTTGTTTCTCTGTTTCCAAATAATTTTACTTGCTTGATTTTGGTCTGTCAAAAACATAATTCGTTCAACTCAAAATTATATTTAAGAGACCGGATCATGCTGAACATGGTTGTTTAAAATGCCTTCATATTATTTTATTTTTATTACAACATATAATATATAACTTGTATGAATTTTGCTCAAATTAAGTGAAAGCCTTTTCTACTTCAATGCTCTTCCAACGCATGTAATCAAATTTAAGAAATTCCACTAAACAACTCACTAAAACAACTCACAAAAAACTAAAATCGTCTCCCGATTTTTTCTTCGCCCATCATTCTGGAATGAAGGCAGTTACGTACAGCACCAATTGATGCGCCAGACAAACTATGCATTTTTTTATGTAAATTTATTTTGGCGTATATATTTGGACGAAAATAAGAATAAAACCTATATATTTTATATGTTTGTATTACATGGATTTCTTTGTATCACATTTATTTCATGGGGTTTCAGTTTTTTTCACCACAATAAGTCTTTTGAATTTTAATTAATATTAATTTATTAATATGTTGATTAGCAATATTCAACAATATTAGAAACATACGTAGTTTTAAAATAATTATGCAATCTAAAAGCTAATTACATTAGGAATCAATAACAAAACTGACACATACTGACCTATCATATCGTATATAATATTTGCTTCTTAATAAGCTAATACAAAAGACAAGGAACTACAGAATTTAAACTAGAAGTCAAAATAGAACCATCTTAATAAATAAAAATGAGTTAAGACACACCAGTTGCTACTGGCAGTGCAATAAACAATTTTACAGTAATTTATGTAACATGCTATTTATAAATAATATGGCGAACATCAGTTACTTGTGGATACATGTTGCAGAAATGAATTACTACTTGCTTACCATAATCCCAAGGACCTGTAAGAATGTTTACCAACACCTGTTGACACAACTTTGACAAAGTGGTTAATGTTAACTGCTGTGTTGTATATCTTGCATTATAACAGGAACAATGCTGAATATGCTTATTAACTCTGGACCGCATTAATATGCCAAAATATTCAGTGGCCCACCCAAAATTTTTCAATAAATCCTATTGAGATTCAATGAAATTTAAAACACTGATAGATTGACCAGGTACTTACTTAGTGGGTAAGTCAGAATGTTTAGTTGTTTCAAACTTTAGTGTTGGACAGAGTGTTCGAATGATATTGAGCACCGCAGCTATGCTTTGATCGCTTATACGTTGTGAGGATTTCAAACCTGAAAAAACATATGATAAATTGTGTTTTTAATAATTTAGTTGAGATATCAACGTTTTAAATCTGCTTAAGGCTATTTTATAATTGTTTAACATTCTGGAATATTTTATTTATTTCAGGAGTAGCTATACAATTGATATAAAACATTTTTATCAGGGTAGATTCCTCAAGGAAAAAATAAAATATTCCAAATTTTTTTGTCTTTAATTATTATCATTGAATAATTAAAAGGCTTTTGTGGTAGATATAAATGTCCAAATATCCCGATATCCAAATACCATTGTCTAAATGTAGTACAATTATTGGAATCCTTCTATATAGATAGCGCCTCAAAAGCGCTGTATATTTCAAATCATCTGAATAGTATGATTACACATTAGATACTGACAGGTACAGAGTACTGAAAAAACCAGATACATATAATACAGAAACTTACAAATCATTGGAAAGAAGAAACAACACAATACAGAAACCAACAATAAAATATTAAATCCTATTCGTATTAACCAAAACATACAATGAATTAACTGAAATATAAATTATATATATATTTTTCATCACATTGTGTCATTGAATGTTATATAGAAATGAAACTGAGGTCACCAAAGATTCAGGAAGCTGACAGCCCATTAAATCAAAAAGCACGACATACTGAATCAAACGAACAAAACTTAAAAATGCCAAGGCATATTTGGAGACAGCAATTTAAAGATAACTATATCGACAGCCTAAAAAGCGTCGAAGCTCAATCGGGTTTTTATGATGCTATGGATTGCATTTTTGGTGACAAAGATATTGATAAATCGGTAAATATTTTTAATTCAACATTATTAGGAGTAACTAATGATTATTTTTCTTCAAAAAAAGAGTCGTTTAACACTGAGAAAAGGCAAAACGTAAACACTCTGTTACGGTATATGGCGCTGTACCTACATTATGTAATATATTAGTCCGTTATACTGTACATATATTAGTCCATCATACAGTATAATATATTAGTTCATTATATAGTATCATATATTAGTCCGTGATGCAGTATAATTATTTAGATAAGGCATAACGCGCAATGACATTTAGATAAGGAAATTGAAACGCCCATATATTTTGAACTCATCCATTTTGTATAGTATGTAGCCCTACCTATGTAATTTTGTAATAGGATATAAGTAGATAGTTCCAGGGTAGCAAGTCCTTGTTGGACCCTGGATATGGGCTTGCCGTTATTAGCCTTGATGGGGCTAGCTACTGGTTTTAATTTCTCTATAATTGCGCTAAATTAATATTTGTGCATGGTATTATTAGTACCGCCAAATTAAGCATCGGGAAAATTACCTTTTATGGTGACAATTTGCGATTCCAGGGAGTAATAGGTTCACAATCCGGCTCTCTTATTGGCCTAACTGCTTCCAGGTTGGTCTAATGATAGCTCGGATTGGGGAGCCAATGAGAGATCGATTGCATCACCCTTCTCAAATCACCTATAAATTGGCGTTTTGCCGGCACACCTTCAGTACATGTCACCTTCACCTTATTCCCTTATCACTGTTCAACTATTATTCGATGCTTAGTTTTTCTGTGTAAATTACTGCCCTTTTGATTTTCTTGCAATGATTCGCTAATTTGCAATTTCTATTGATTCTTGTTTGTGTTTCTCAATCAATCCCAACGATTACTGTTAATTACAAATTGGAACTATGATTTCTACCCTTTAGTAAATGGTTCTATGTGATTCCTTTCGACACAATAATCCTACGGGATTTCTTAGACTGTCAGACTTTGTGATTTGCATGTGCCGCTACGGTAGCTATTCATTCTGATGGAGGGCTAGGGTACCGGTAAGCGCGGCGGGCGCATTGGGGGGTTAGCGACGACGGGAGTGCGGAGGATTCAAAGATAAGCATCATTGGGGGGATTACTATTGCGTGTGCAAGTTTGCAGCGTAGAGTGGGTCAGGTACGCCGGTTCAGTAATTAGGGGCTGATGATCCAGATTTTGTCTCTATTTTGTAGTATTAGGGGGACAGGAATCGGGTTAGTTAGGAAGCCTAGATGTAACCGGGAGATATCTGCGTGCTTTATGTTGCGAGTTGCGAATTGTGAGCTAAACTGTAGACTATGTCGCAAGCTACGTGCGAACTGTAAGTTGCGAGTTGCGAGTTGCGATTGCTATCTGACTGCTGATTGTGAATTGTGCGTTAAGAACTAAATTGGTAAGTATAAACTATAGATTGTTACTCTGATTGGTGTGTTACTAAAGTGTGCCTAATAAATCACGAATGCTTGGATAGGCGCTCTTTTCCCTTTGATTGATTTCTATTTCTTAGTTTACTGTAATTAATTACTGATTAGGTCGAAAATAATACGGTATTTTAGGCTGTTGCTAGTGTAACCCGTTGCGTAATAATTTAGAATTACGCACTCTGGAATACTTAGTAATTAGTACGCCGTTACATATTTGTGACTGTAATTAATTAGTAAAATTAAGAATTTGTACGCTGCATAGCGGAGGGTAGTTAAGGTAATAATTTAGAGTACCGTACACTATTCACGCTAGGCGGTTATTTGAATTAGCGGACAAAATTCACATCATAGTATACAGTATACAGCGCGCATCAGTAAATTGCTGGTCTAAAGCCAGCCGCAGATAAGTTTGAGTCCCGAAATAAACGCTGCATCAAATTTTGATTATTTTAAATATTCTCACATTCACACATTCCGTTAGGGAACCCCAGTATTGCGATTAGATGCGATTAGATGCGATTAGAAAGGACGTAGTTGTAAACGCATTTTACAGTAAAATTAGGCTATAAGAATACACTCTGAGTGTCAAATCTCTCACACTCGTTTTAAGTCAGCTTAGGGAGCCGATTCGGGTTTATTGTTTTGGTTATTCCCGCGTGGCTTATATATTCGAATAGTTAGCTCTCTATTGAGTAATCAGTAGAGAAAGGAACGAGAATTTAGCAGGAGCTGTAGAAAATTAGGAAATATATTAGCGGACGGCAGATTAGCGCCATCCAACGGTAAGTAGCGGTTTTGTATTTAGCAGCCCTACATCAGCAACAAAGCAACAATACGCTCCTGATTGCCCTGTCTAGTAAATAGAGCAGTTTTGTGTCTTTATTGGTTAGGCTGGGTAGTTTGTTCGTAACAGTAAAGCACGTTTTGTTTTGCTGTACTGCGTACAGTAAATACGAATTAGATTACTGTATTAGGTACTGTACTGTGTACAGTAAGACAGAGTATTCTTAGGCTGTTAAATTAGATTACTGTATTCACTGGTCGCGTACAATAGTACAGTAGTATATTAGGCTGATTGCTGTTACTGCGTACAGTAGAAAAGACATTTGTTTTGCTGTACCACACACAGTATTCATTAGGCTGTTAGGTTGGTGTACTGTTTTACTTACTGTATTGCGTACAGTGGATATACAGTAGTGCGTTTACTAATCGCAAATACAGCGGTTCCTTAGGCCGTTAGGGCAGGCCGTAATTAGTATGTTTTTTGAAAATTTTTAGCTAGGTTTGTGAGAATTCAGTTTTGGTCAAAATTATTTGTAATAAAATCTAGAGTTTTGTACCGGTATGTTAGATAACCGCTTAGTTATTTTATACCATCTGGAGATACATGGCAAGACGGAGCTTCTGAGTTTGGGGTTCGTGTGGGTCTGCGGGTTCGGTTTGCAATCAGCGAAAAGACTGAAACTTTGGACGCGGACGTGGAATCTCACAGCAAACAAGGTTAGTTGTTCTGTTGGCACCATTGTGTTTGTGGAAGCAGTAAAAAATTATCGGTTGTTTAACTGCGAAGGTGAACTCAATTTATTAGTTAGGATAGTTAGGTTTAGCCGACCATGGGTTTTTGAATCGCTCGAGTTAGAGAGAGAGAGAGAGTCGCAACCCGAAGATGTAGCCACGCGCTAGTGGATACATATAATATTTGAAATTAAAATTGCGTTGATTAGAGTTATATATGTAAATTTAGAAATATTCGGGTGGCAAGTTTATTTTGAATATTTTGTATTAGATTCAAAAAATTATTTGAGTCATACCAGTATTTAAATACTATATAATAACTATAGAATAATATTTTGTTTAAATATTGTACTGGTATTTGCTAAAATTAGATCCTATTAAATTCACAATATTGCCTTGCGAATTTATTTTGACATTTTGGACAATTAGATATTTGACAAATAATTTAATCGTATTTCGATTAAATTATATATATATCTCGATCTTTGCGAGATATTTTTGCCGGAAGGCAAATATTATTTAGACTATGAGTGTCTCAGAGAAGGAGGCACTAGAGGACAGCTATGAGATGGCGGCTGGACCGCCGACTGACGATAGCGTTAATATTACTGTTGACGACAATGCCGACTATGACGACGCAGCGAGTGACGCTGATGTAAGTGAACAGGAGGATGAGACAGTAACTAGTGAGGAAGAACAACAACCTCAAGTAATAGTATTAGGATCCCCTACCGCTACTGTAAGGAAGGATTGTACGGCAACCCGACCAGAGGTGAGTGATAGGGAGGGTAGTGTAGCAGAAGCGAGAGCCCGGAGCCCGGTTTCCAGACCTGTGGGTATGGTAAGTGCCGTGGTCCCAGCGGCTAAAAGGAGTACCTGTAGTTCCCGAAATAATCCTTCAAGTCCACCAAGTGTGAGTCAGGTAAGCGAAAGAGAACTAGACATCGCGATAAAGAAGAAACTTCGCGCGCATGCCGGACATATAACTCGGACGGCGGACAAGGTAAGGAAGATGTTAGCCGACTCAGCGAACATCGGAAGGGAAGGGTTAGTAGTGATTAGAAAAGGATACAACTCAGCGTTATTCAAGCAGACGGAGGAGCTTGCAGTCCTGGCAAAGAAGGCAGTAGAGTCTCAGTCGAGCGACGTGGCGACGAGGATTTACGACAGGGTTTTAGCAGCCTTGTTGGAGCACCGCGCATTATCGGAGCGATTTTGACGAGTTAGGACGGAGAACTGGCTGCTATGGGCATCACAAGAGCAGGCGACTCAGGTGAGTGACGTAGAGTCGAGAGATTTAGTGGAGCGAGAAGAAACGCAGGATAAGGAGGAGCACCGTTATCAGCGGGAAGTTACCAGCTAGCTGATGCAGAGTGGTGTGGTGGTACCGGGCCAGGTGCTACCAACAACGGACAACATCCAACAGAGGACGTTAACTCCACCCGACGACGCATCTAGAGACAGTGGCGATTCCCAGGTTAGTCACGCGCGAGGTAAAGTTATATGTGCTAGATCCCTTGTTTCTCACAACTCGGCAGAGGAGAGAAGACGCCGACTGGACGAACAGCAGGCGGAAGTTTTGCGTGCATCGGAAGCACGGAAGGAAGCCGAGCGGGAACGAGAGCGCACACGGAAGTTGGACGCGGAGCTACGAGAGTTGGAGGACATAAGTAAGCGCGAACGAGTGGAACGCGAGCAAAAAGAGCTCGAGCTTCAAGCCGAACGCGAGCGCAAGGAACTCGAGCGGGAACAGAAGGAACGCGAGCTTCAACTCGAACGCAAGCGCAAGGAACGCGAACTCGAGATCGAGAAAAGGAGATGCACGTTGTATGAAGAGAAGGCGCGAGTGGAAGAAGAGAGCGCAGCGAGACGAGCGAGGGAAGAAGAAGAACGTAAACTGGCGCAGTTGGAAAGTGCGAGATTGAAAGAGCGAAGAACGGACAAGAAAGGCGAATGAAATCGCCGAGAAGGGGATGCGAATGATCGAAGAATGTGGGGCGAGTGTAGGGACTGAGTTGCGAGAACTGTTCGCACTGCAGAAGGCCGAACAGGAAGCGAAAACTCCGACCATACGCGAGTCGACGACGACCAGAATTCCTATACCCGGTCCAGCTATTACGAGTACACGGATCGCTAAACCGTTCTCTACATATCGCACACCAGTCGGTATTAGTGCTTCACCTATCACGCAGAATCCAGCGCATCATCGCACCGCACCACTATACACCGAACGAGACAACGAAGAGTTTAGAGGAGAAACTCCGATGGGCCGAGTATTGAGCGAACCGAACCCGCGGGTTTGGAATACGCGGACGGAGCGCCAACCCAGTTCGACGGAGAACTTCCGGGTTAAACCGGAAGAGGGATCATATGAGAGACAGCAGATTACTCAGATAGAGCCGACTACACAACAGAACCTTAGCCAGGAATTTATTACGAGGGATGAGTTGAGTGCTAGTTTAGCGCAAGCTATATCGCCGCACATCCAACCTATAACGGACATGCTTAGCAACCTACGGTTAAAGGAAGCAGCCCAGGTAAGAAGTAATTCAAATCCTAGCAGGCCTGAGTTAGATAAAGTCCAACCTAGTCAACGAGTACGCATATCGGAGGAAACTATACCACATAGACCTCAGGTAAGAACGCCTGTCCCGACTATCCATAATCCCGATTTCGAAAATTCAGCCGAAAGGTTTATTCAGGACGCTTGGATCAGGGCCTCGGCGCGCAAACCATCGCGAGCGCTAAGGACTGACACCAAATCAAGTGATGAAGAGGAAGACATGAGACGTCAGAAGTCCCGAAACTATAAGGAAGGAAGGATGGATGCGGAGCAGGTAAGTTTGAACCACCGGGAAAGGACCAGACTTAACAACCCTGCGGAACTAAACCATTTGTTAACCCGGAACGACGCAACCCTTAGGGACATAGGTAAGTTTGCTGCTAGGCAAGGACTGCCGACGCAACAACCCCAGAAGTTTATGGGTAACCACAAGCACTGGAGGACTTTCAAAACCTATGTTGACGAGCAGCTGACCAACAGCACCTTTACTCCCAACGAGAAGTTCAACTACTTGCTTCAAATGCTCCATCGAGAACCTAGAGCCATTGCTGACAACTTCGTCGGCAATGAGAGAGCATTCGAGTTAGCAATGAAGACGCTTAGCGACATCTACGGGAATAAAACCAAGATGGCACAGTCGATAGTGGAAGACTTGGGTAAAGGCAGAAAGATTACAACTCCGCTAGAGCTGTTGAACCTAACAAACGCTATTTCGAATGCATTGGACATCTTGAGGACGGTGAATCTACCTCATCATGGTGATCACGCCGAAGTTTTAAAGAGCGTAATAAGACGTTTAAACATGCGTTATTGACAGAAATGGCGCAAATTAGAGAATAAGTTGGAGGGTCAAGGTAAGGTGTTGACACTTCAGCATATTCATGACATGATAGCCACAGACGCAGTAGCAGAGATGAAATCAAACTTCTCAGAAGAGAATATGAGAGAGTCTAAACCTGTTACCGATAAGTCTATGGTAAGTTTTGACGATGACAGGACCACTGTGACATTTAGCTCAGTAGACAGATATAATTCGAGTACCCCAGCCTTTAGATCAGACTCGCGAGTATGGTCAGGTGAGCGGTTAGATAGACCTAGGTTAAAGCAACAGGAGTTGCCGGATGGATTTGTAGGTTGCCAATACTGTTTACTAAAGGAGGTAAGATCTGACGACCATAAGTTAGATAGTTGCAGACGGTTCAAAGAATTAACTTCGGAACAGAGAAGAGTTCAAGTGCGGACGTTGGACACCTGTTGGGCATGTCTTGCGCCAGGTCATGTACGGCGGCAGTGTCCGAACAGCAAGGACGGATGCATGGAATGCGGCAGACTACATCACAAGTTGCTACATGCGGATTTCCACACCCCAACGGACCGTTACTTACAGCGAAATCCTCACAGGAAGGGGAGCAAAGAACCCGTATCGACAAGGAGAAATATGTTCACCGGCATTCATGACGACGGTTATCAACCAGGTTCGTCGGACGAGGATGGCGAGTCGAGCGCGAGAGAGGTGACCTGCCAAGGTTTCACCGCGGATAGTTCATCGACCAGCGCGCGGACGTATTCATCATCGGCAACGTCGGAAATATTTAGCGTGATTCCGGTGAAACTTACTGGAGATAAGGGATCGAAGCGAATATATGTGATGTTGGACACTGCGTCCACATTATCGTATATCGACGAGGAAGTGACGAGAGCCGTTTCTAGCTTCCAGGACGCCGGGGAGATACAAATAGAGTTGAAGTCTATGCACGGGGTAGGAGACCTCAAGGGACACAGAATTTCGGTAGAACTAGACTCCCTACTTCCGAGAGACCAGCATACTCGACAAGAACGAAGAGCTTTGCCATTGGACAGATTTAAGTGTCTAGCTATGAAGGGATTCGGCAGGCAGTTAGGTAAGGTGCCACCGATGAGTCCCATAGCACAGGAGTATTTTGACAAACTCAGAATACCCAGACACCAGGTAGGTTATAGGAATGTTTCTATGTTGATTGGTGCAGAACAGCTGATCGCACACCAAATATGGGAAACGAGACCAGCTGAGCCGCATGTCAATGGACCACATGCCCATAGGACTATACTAGGTCGGTATACAAGAGTACCCATGTCTTATGAGTTTACAGGTGGCGACAAGCCAATAGACAGATACGACGAATTACAGCCTATAACTGAACCACCGTTAGTAGAACCACCAGACATAGACGAGTTTAGGAGAACCTGTATTGACCACTATAGTGACTTTAGCGAGTCGGACGAGGAGTTGATTCCCGATAATGTTAGGTTGTCGGAACCACTTCATAACGACCAGACAGATAGTGAACCCGAGGACTACTGTTATCAGACCCATGGGTCTGGTTCAGCGGCCCACGCTACCTATTTGAGTAACGTTTTGACTTATACCGACATAGTGGAGGGTCAATTGGCTAAATATCGAGACCTCGACATTTTCCAATACAGTGAGGAGGAATTACAGAAGGAATTGATACGCCAGGACCTCGAGACAGGAGCCAGAACCGTCGAATGGCTGGATAGGGATGCAATGGAACCCGGTGGATATGACCTAGCCATGTCCACTGACGAGAAACGGTCGCTGGAGATGATGGAAGACACCATACGTCTGCTACCGACAGGACATTTTGAAGTTGGAATGTTGTGGCGTCGACAACCTCCTAAGTTGGAGAACAACTACAGCTTAGCCTTGAAAAGATTGAACGGAGTAAGGGCTCGGTTGTTGAAGAATCCAGACGTTAGGGAGAAGTATTGCGCCCAGATCAACAACTATTTTGCCAAGGGATTTGCTGGGAAGGTAGAGGACCCTGACTTAGTGACAGACCAGACTTATTACCTCCCACACCTCACCATTACCTCACCCTGACAAGCCTGACAAAGTCCGAGTAGTCAACGACTGCGCAGCAGTCTATAGAGGTATGTCCCTGAATTCAGAGTTGATGGACGGACCCAACCTGATTAACTATTTGATAGGAATACTGTTGCGTTTTAGACAGCGGCGATTCGCATTTACTTGTGACATCGAGGCGATGTTCCACCAGGTAAGAGCCTGTAAGGCAGACCAGGATAGCCTTCGATTTCTCTGGTACGAGAATGAAGACTTATCCGGCCCAGTGGTTACATACCAAATGTACGTTAGGATATTTGGTGCCCGCGATAGTCCGAATGGCACGCTGTTTGTTTTAAAGAAAACGGCAACAGCCCAGATTGGTAAGTATCCAGTAGAAGTGATCGAGTCCATCTTGAGAAACTTCTATATGGACGACGGATTGGTGTCCAAGGACACAGCGGAGCAAGCTATAGAAGTAGCTCACGGCCTGCAGGAGTGCTTGGCTACAGGGGTTTTTCCTCTGACCAAGTTCACTACCAACTCGGAGGCCCTATTAGAGTCGTTCCCGGTAAAGGATCGCGGGAGTGGAGACATAGAATTGGGGGTAGAACCCATCCCCATGGCGCGAGTAAGGGACTCGCTTGGAACCCGAACACGGATAAATTCCAGGTAAGAGTTAGGTTTGAGTCCAGTAGCCCAGACAAAGTTTTGACAAAGAGAATTTGCTTATCGACTTTAAGTAGACTATTTGACCCGATAAACTTTATCAGTCCAGTAATATTACAGGCACGAGCGTGCATGAGGAAAATTTGGTTGTCCGACTTAGAGTGGGACGAACCAATATCTCCTATACATGCGAAGCAGTGGAGAGAGTGGGAAGCCGAGTTGCATCTATTGAAAAATATAGATGTACCCCGTTCCTACTTTCCGAATCAGCTGGTATTCCCAGCTGATCTCGAACTCCACTTATTCAGTGACGCAAGTGACACCGGATTTGGTATGGTAGCCTACCTTCACCGAGAAGTGAGTCAGGATAAATTTGAGATGGCTTTTGTGACTTCTAGATCAAAGACAATGCCGGTCAAATACATGACTGTCCCTCGTGCAGAGTTACAGGCGGCTGTAGTTTCAGTCGAGGTAAGTAAGCGGATAACAGAGGAGTTAGACACGACATTGACCTTATTCTATTGGACGGACGCATCCTTAGTGTTAGTATACATTGCGGCCGACAATATTGCACTAAAGACATTTGTGGCCAACAGACGCGCTCAGATCGTTGACTTTTCGACGAAGGAACAATGGAGACATTGTCCGGGAGTGTTAAACCCGGCCGACATAACTTCGAGAGGTGCAATGCCGGCGGAATTCTGTCAGGAAGAGTCGCAGGAGTTTTGGTTGCATGGACCTGATTTTCTAACGAGGACACAGGAACATTGGCCAGAGCGACTGAAGATAGTGACCAATCCGATGCCTGAAGATGCAGAAGTCAAAGTGGAGAAAGTCTCTAAGTCAAAGTCTAAAGCCAAACTCAAGTCATTGGAGCGGCCTGAAGAGTCATTGGAGCGGCCTGAAGAGTCATTAGAGCGGCCCGGAGACCTGTCAGACCAACAGACTTACGTGACTACTAGGTCCGGAAGGGTAAGTTATGACGTAAAACCACCCTTACAGACTAAACCAGAGTCACAATTGGTAAGTGACGGACAGAAAATGACCGACACAATGGAGCCTTTGGTTTGGATTCGAAACTTCCATTAGCTAGCGGGCAACCGTCGCTGGCATTAGAGCCATGTAGTATTTATGACAAATTACTAAATTCGTCTGCCTCTTGGCTGACAATTTGTAAAAGAACTGCGTGGTTAAGCTGATACATTTCGTACCTTTGTTTAAAACATTCGAAACATTTGGGAGAACAATTGAGCACTAATAGTGAGCGAATTCAGAAATTGAAACAACCTCTGACAGAGGATGAGATTGATCAAGCGGAATTAAGGCATTTGAAGCATTATCAAATGTGTGCCTTCCCGAAAGAATTCCATCGATTATCGGTTCAACGATCAGTTCTCTATAAACCCCTTAGAAAATGGAGTCCATTAATCCATAAGGGTTTGATTTGTCATAGATCGAGAATCCAGACTGTCGACATAAACTCACAGTTTAGGTTCCCAGTGATAATCCCTAGTCACCCAATAGAATTGCAAAGAGCGATTCTATGGGATATACACAAGAGGTTGCATCACGCGGGAAAGTTACACTGTTTGTCGGCAGCGAGACAGCGATTCATTCTATTGCAGCCAAGCAGGGCAGTAGGCACTATGTACGACGCCTGTCTGGTTTGCAAGAGGGTGAACGCCAGAGTATTAGAACAGGTGATGGCTGAACTCCCGGAAGCGAGAGTGCAGGCATATGACCCACCCTTTACGAACACAGGGGTGGATTGTTTTGGTCCGATTGAGGCAAAGAGTGGACGGCTGACCCACAAGCGATGGGGCCTGCTACTGACATGCATGGCTAGTAGAGCCATACATAATGAGCGTGTGGCAGACATGTCGACCAAATCTCTGCTCCTGGCCTTAAAGAGATTTATGGCCAGGAGAGGACTAGTAAAGGCGTTCTACTCCGATAAGGGTACAAACTTTGTCGGGGAGAATAGCGAGTTGAACGCGGCTCACAAAGCAGCACAGAATAAAGAAATTTCTGCAGCACTTTTGCCGCAAAGAATAGAGTGGAGATTTAATACTCCAGAAAGTCCTTGGAGAGGAGGAAGTTGGGAGCGTTTAGTTCGCTCTGTAAAGCAGGCCATTGCTAAGACGTTGCCTGTAAATAAACAACTTACCGATGACAAACTGGTCACAGCTTTCATCGAAATCGAGCATACACTGAACTCGAGGCCGATAGCTATGTTGCCAGACGGTGTTGCATTAACGCCGAATCATTTGCTAATGCAGAGTCCAGCATTTCTTGTGCCGGCATCAGAACCCATTAGTGCCGACCTATATAGTCGTAAAAGCTGGAAGGTGACACAATTAGTAGCATACACATTCTGGGAATATTGGCGGGAATACTATCTTCCCACCATATCTACCAGAACAAAGTGGTACAAAACGGTTCGGAGTCTCCAAAGGGGAGATTACGTATTGATAACCGAGCCGATTGTCAAGAGAAAATATTGGGAGACGGGAGTTATCTTGCACATACACCCAGACGTGCAAAACATAGTGCGCACAGTCACTGTGAAAATTAGGTGCAAGTGTCCGCACCCGAAGAAGTGTAAAACTAATGGTTTACACACCTTGGACCGACCAGTCCAAGATATTGTGTTATTAGAAGAGACACGCATCGAGACAGGAGATTATAATTTGTCTCCTGCCTCAAACAAAAATTAGTGTTAGACGCAACTCACTTCGTATGCATTCCTCGTATGCAAATACTAGGAAATGCATAGGAGCGGGTTTGTGGTGATTTGCGTTGAGTTTTGTCTGGTGGGTATCAAAACAAAATTTTATTTTCAAAAATTTTGGAAAATTAAAAAATTAAAAAAAAAAAAAAATTAGAAGTGAACCCAAGACAATTCCAGACGCTGTGTATAGACGCGTTTTGAATTCGTCTATAGATAAACTGTAATTTGAAAAGTCGTGAAGCCTGGAAAATAGCATTTAGAAACCATGGTGACGGCTATATTACGTGGGTGTGTAAATTGAGTTTAGCAACTTCCACGGATTGGTGCCAACAGTACAACTAAGGTGCTAAAGGTTAGTAGCACCAGGGCGTACACGGACCCCACTCAGTAGTTTGCAGTGAAGTGTGATGTTCGATTATCAAACCTGTGGGTTTGGTATAGTCGAGCGTTGAGACTATTGTCCTTTCTAACTACTTTAGTTTAGTACAAGTAATGGGAGTAGTTTGGGCATCAAAAAGTGAGTTGGTCACGGCCAGTTTACCTCCAAAGTTTTGCGCTATGCATGGGAATAGGTTAGAGGATAGTTAGGAATGAGACGGGATCTAGAGAGTCGAACCTGAACTGCTGGAAGGCGGGGGGGGGGGGGGGGGGGGGGCTCAAGAGGTCTGTCCTTCGGCGACATCTAACTGATTTACCCACAGTGTAATTAGTCACGTAACGGAACTTATTGGGATATATATATGTATATACGCGGATTGTAATGGAGAAGGGAATTAGAGCCCAACCGCGGAGAGGATTTACTGCCAGAGAGGAGGCGGAGCTACCATTTGCCCGACCGGGATGTAAGGATTCAAATGTTTACTACCATGGGAGGTCGGTAATGGAGCTAAATGGGAAGTATAAACCCGCTTATGATAAATAATTAAGGAGGGAAAGAATGAGAGTGTTGGGGGACCGTATGGAAGTTTTGTGGAAGGAATATCGCACTCGGTATCCCTACGATTTCGCGTTAGACGTATGCGACATTAGCGCAGACCCGGATGAGGAGATTGCGCGGCTGTACCATATGAACATTTATTTACGACATGAAGAGCCTCTACCTGCAGTCCGAGATCAGTTCGACGGAATGCATCTGTATCAGAGGACTCGAGGCGAGGATCAAGAGACGTCGAAGGTCTTCAGTGTATACAAGTTGTTCTACAAATGTGGTGAATGCATGAACAAACAAGACGTAGCGATTCCCGACCGACTGGACGAGCAACATCCTGAACCGATATTAACGCGATGCCAAGCTCACCAATTCCTTAGATATAACGAGGGAGGTTACCCAATGAGCAACCCGATGATCAGTATCGACTTCAGCGGAAAGCGACCTCCGAGACCCATTACACCGACCGTTATGACTTTAGATCCGTATACGGAGATTAAACCTGTTCGACACCCGCTTTGATAGACACGGCGGCGGCCATTTCGCTATACCGAGCCTATAAGGACCTAGAGGCGCGGCGCGAAGCGGCACGGGACTCGAGTTCCTTGGACCACGTTCACTTTGCTTCACCAGGAGAGGAAGCTCAAGCCTGAGTATCCAGACGAGATTCGCGCCATCCATCCGTCTACTAACCATACCCATGATCCGCGATTTATACGATATTTACTCCAAATTATTTCGGGAAGTTTCGACGAACGTATTATTAAGCCCGAATATGTCCAATCCTTTATATATCATCGTCGCTCTGATATATACGTCTAGAATTATTATCCAGCGCACAATTGGCGGCCTAAGGAGACTCGTTTGGGGTCATTGACCTTTGAACGAGTGGAGGATCAGGACCGCCGCGCCCACAGCGACAACAGCCGGAGCTCACAGCTCGCGGCAAGTGCCAGAAGGAGGAGTCCTTGGCAAGCGTCAAGCCAAGGACGAGCAGTTCCATTCTACAGTTGAAGAAAGAGGAGTTGGCGGAGGCGCCCACAGGGACACGGCAAATGGGACGAGGCCGAGGGAGGAGCACCAGTCGGGAGATAGTCGGTGCCCAGGGAACGTCGTCGCCGGTTCCGGGAAGTGACGCCTCAAGGACGCCGTCAACAGAGTCTACAGGGGGTAGACTGGTGTATCTGGAGAAGGGAGCGAGCCCGAGAGACCCAGGAGCTAGCCGATGAGACTATAATATCACGGAGCGACAAACTCTAGACATATACATCATCGTCGCTCTGATGTATATCATAGGTTTTGATCAATCATTCGACTGGACTCATATACACAAGTCGTATCCATATTTTAGAATTTTATTTTCGAAGGCCAAAAAATATTGAAAGGAAATACTTTTACTTTATAGTCCGTTGGAAATAGTAAATACTTTATACTATATTTGATTTTGTGCATATGACTTTATTTGCTCTAAAGTTTATTGAAAGAGGCAAAGGAAGTGATTGGGGAGACAAACCCGCGGGTTTGGCTTACTCCTTTCACTTACCTGAGCAATCATCAAACCAAGATGATTTGCGTTTTTTATAAGAAATTAAGTAAAGTCCGAAAATGAAAGAAATTATTACGTAATTTATATTTAATTTAATTATCGGCCTTTAATGCAATTTAGTTAAAAATTTAGCCTCAAATACGTTTATATTTAGTTTATCTTGTTAATGTTGATCGTTAATTTGAGATGGGAAATGGGGGACATTGTCCTAGCCATGTTCCATTTCAATAGGTAGACCGTCAATTTGTAAATAAATAAAGGAAGATAATATTTTGTAAATTTAATTTGTATGTAGTAATCATTATGTAGAACGAATGAGAAACAGTATTTTTGTAAATTTAATTTGTATGTAATAATCGTTAACATTGAGAGAGATAATATTTTGTAAATTTAATTTGTATGCAATTCATTATGCAATATCTATAGCAATATTTGTAAATAGTAGAATTATTATACAGTAGTTTCAAGTTATTTAGATTATTTGAAAGAGATTTATTTTGTTTTGTATACATCGCCTTACACTCTTCTACAATTGGAGGGAAACATTGCTTGATTTCCCTTGGCCTTGGAGCGGTGTTACGGTATATGGCGCTGTACCTACATTATGTAATATATTAGTCCGTTATACTGTACATATATTAGTCCATCATACAGTATAATATATTAGTTCATTATATATATAGTATCATATATTAGTCCGTGATGCAGTATAATTATTTAGATAAGGCATAACGCGCAATGACATTTAGATAAGGAAATTGAAACGCCCATATATTTTGAACTCATCCATTTTGTATAGTATGTAGCCCTACCTATGTAATTTTGTAATAGGATATAAGTAGATAGTTCCAGGGTAGCAAGTCCTTGTTGGACCCTGGATATGGGCTTGCCGTTATTAGCCTTGATGGGTCTAGCTACTGGTTTTAATTTCTCTATAATTGCGCTAAATTAATATTTGTGCATGGTATTATTAGTACCGCCAAATTAAGCATCGGGAAAATTACCTTTTATGGTGACAATTTGCGATTCCAGGGAGCAATAGGTTCACAATCCGGCTCTCTTATTGGCCTAACTGCTTCCAGGTTGGTCTAATGATAGCTCGGATTGGGGAGCCAATGAGAGATCGATTGCATCACCCTTCTCAAATCACCTATAAATTGGCGTTTTGCCGGCACACCTTCAGTACATGTCACCTTCACCTTATTCCCTTATCACTGTTCAACTATTATTCGATGCTTAGTTTTTCTGTGTAAATTACTGCCCTTTTGATTTTCTTGCAATGATGCGCTAATTTGCAATTTCTATTGATTCTTGTTTGTGTTTCTCAATCAATCCCAACGATTACTGTTAATTACAAATTGGATCTATGATTTCTACCCTTTAGTAAATGGCTCTATGTGATTCCTTTCGACACAATAATCCTACGGGAATTCTTAGACTGTCAGACTTTGTGATTTGCATGTGCCGCTACGGTAGCTATTCATTCTGATGGAGGGCTAGGGTACCGGTAAGCGCGGCGGGCGCATTGGGGGGTTAGCGACGACGGGAGTGCGGAGGATTCAAAGACAAGCAACATTGGGGGGATTACTATTGCGTGTGCAAGTTTGCAGCGTAGAGTGGGTCAGGTACGCCGGTTCAGTAATTAGGGGCTGATGATCCAGATTTTGTCTCTATTTTGTAGTATTAGGGGGACAGGAATCGGGTTAGTTAGGAAGCCTAGATGTAACCGGGAGAGATCTGCGTGCTTTATGTTGCGAGTTGCGAATTGTGAGCTAAACTGTAGACTATGTCGCAAGCTACGTGCGAACTGTAAGTTGCGAGTTGCGATTGCTATCTGACTGCTGATTGTGAATTGTGCGTTAAGAACTAAATTGGTAAGTATATACTATAGATTGTTACTCTGATTGGTGTGTTACTAAAGTGTGCCTAATAAATCACGAATGCTTGGATAGGCGCTCTTTTCCCTTTGATTGATTTCTATTTCTTAGTTTACTGTAATTAATTACTGATTAGGTCGAAAATAATACGGTATTTTAGGCTGTTGCTAGTGTAACCCGTTGCGTAATAATTTAGAATTACGCACTCTGGAATACTTAGTAATTAGTACGCCGTTACATATTTGTGACTGTAATTAATTAGTAAAATTAAGAATTTGTACGCTGCATAGCGGAGGGTAGTTAAGGTAATAATTTAGAGTACCGTACACTATTCACGCTGGGCGGTTATTTGAATTAGCGGACAAAATTCACATCGTAGTATACAGTATACAGCGCGCATCAGTAAATTGCTGGTCTAAAGCCAGCCGCAGATAAGTTTGAGTCCCGAAATAAACGCTGCATCAAATTTTGATTATTTTAAATATTCTCACATTCACACATTCCGTTAGGGAACCCCAGTATTGCGATTAGATGCGATTAGAAAGGACGTAGTTGTAAACGCATTTTACAGTAAAATTAGGCTATAAGAATACACTCTGAGTGTCAAATCTCTCACACTCGTTTTAAGTCAGCTTAGGGAGCCGATTCGGGTTTATTGTTTTGGTTATTCCCGCGTGGCTTATATATTCGAACAGTTAGCTCTCTATTGAGTAATCGGTAGAGAAAGGAACGAGAATTTAGCAGGAGCTGTAGAAAATTAGGAAATATATTAGCGGACGGCAGATTAGCGCCATCCAACGGTAAGTAGCGGTTTTGTATTTAGCAGCCCTACATCAGCAACAAAGCAACAATACGCTCCTGATTGCCCTGTCTAGTAAATAGAGCAGTTTTGTGTCTTTATTGGTTAGGCTGGGTAGTTTGTTCGTAACACACTCCCTGGTTCACCATGCCATGTTTGGAAGCTAGAAATAAATTAAATTATGCATTGAAGGGATGGCATCACAATCCAAGTCCCGAAAACCAAAAAATAAAATCAGAACAGCGTAATATATATAAAAAGACTGCGCAAGGCACGTTATAATTTTAAATTAAATGAATCATTAAAACTTTCGGATCTCAGTCTATCTAATAACAAAAATTCTGGAAACTACTGAAAAACTGTCACAAAGATATTACTGGTAATAACAATAGTAACAAAACAAGTTCTTTAAATCTAATGCAATTGGAAGACCATTTCAGACAACTTAATGAATGCAGTAGTGATTTTACTGATTGCGGAGCCACATTAAATAATAATATCTCGGTGGAAGACTCAAAATATTACTTTGAAAATTTTCTCTGTTCTCCTTTCGAGGAAGATGAAGTGCTCTTGGCGATCAGTCACATGAAAATAGGTAATTCTCCGGGAGATGATGGAATTCTTACAGAATTCATAATTGAAGGACCACATGTTTTAGTACCTTTTATTACAGCAATTTTTAACGCTGCCATTCATTTGGGATATTTTCCAAGAGATTGGACTAATGGCATAATAGTACCAATCTATAAATATAAGGGTGAAAAGTCTAATGTAAATAACTACAGGGGTATCACACTACTTAGTATTGTAGGAAAATTATTTACGTGGATGTTAAACAGACGATTACAGTGGTAAACAGACGGCTTAAACGTAATAACGGAAGCACAGGCTGGTTTCAGAGAGGAATACCGCACAGCTGACCACGTTTATACACTTAGTGCCTTACTAAGTCACTTTTTGTTTCATAAATCTAGTAAGCCTTTTTGTGCATTTATTGATTTCCAAAAAGCCTTCGACTCGGGAGACCGAAGTTCTATGGACGAAACTGATCTCGCTGGGTTTTACTGGGAAGCTTTTATCAGTGATCCAAAGCATCTATTCGGTTGCCAAGTCTAGGGTTAGATACGAGGGACAATTATCTAATGATTTTCTTTGCCTCATGGGCGTCAGACAAGGAGACTGTCTATCATCTTTTCTGTTCCAAATTTTTATCAATGACCTCGAGGAATCTCTTAGCAGAGGAGGAATAAATGGACTGAAAATCGGCGATTTACGATTGCTTTTACTCTTATATGCCGATGACGTAATCTTACTTGCTAATTCACCCGCAGACCTCCAATTATCACTACATATATTAGACGATTACTGTAAGTATTGGGCATTAAAAGTAAATGTAGAAAAGAGCAAAATTTTGGGTTTTTGCAAAAGAACTCCTGCAGTTACAAATTTTAGGTGGACCTATAACGGGCGGGAAATGGAAATTGTCCGATCTTTCACGTATTTAGGAATAGAGTTCTTGAGTACTAGTAGTTTTATGAAAGCGCAAAAGAACCTGGCCCAGAAAGCTGATAGAGCATATTTCAGCCTCTTGCGTTACTTTGTACTATTTCCAAATATTAGTTTCAATCTTGCACTGAAAATGTTCAACGCTCTAGTTAAACCTATATTAATGTACTGCAGTGACATCTGGGGATTTACAGTAGCACAAGACATTGAACGAATACATTTGAAATTCTTAAAAAGGTTTATTGGAGTAAAACAGTCTACACCAAATTTTTTGGTTTACGGAGAAACTGGAGAATTCCCTTTAGCTTTAGATAGGAAGCTCTCGATAATTAAATACTGGTTTAGAATACTTGAACTTCCAGACAAAAGATTGAACAAACAAATGTATAAACTTGAAATACGAGATATAGAAAGATATAATGCAATAAACTGGGCGTCCAAAGTTCGTGATCTACTAAATAATTTAGGTCTCTATGATTTTTGGAACCTACAAGCTGTCAACTCGAAGCATGAATTTTTGAAAAAAGTTAAAGAACGCCTTAGTTCACAATTTATACAGGGTTGGTGGGAAGATATAAACATTTCCCCGAAGGGTGAAGTTTATATACAATACATTTTTCGCTCGGAGAAATATTTAAATAGTCAACGGCTGTTAACCCATCCCATGCTTAGACGAGCGATATCCCGTTTTCGATGCTCGTCCCACACTTTAGAGATCGAACGAGGCAGATGGAGGAATTCTCCTCGTGAAGAGAGAACGTGCAAAATAAGCAAAAAGTCTTTCAACGAAAATGAACTACACTTTCTTTTGGAATGTAGTGGATATACTAATCTCCGCCTAAAATACCTCGGTATTATTACTGCAACTGCACCAACACAAATTTTCAGAAGTTTGCAGAACTAATAGGAGCGACATACGATACTGACCTTATAAAACTAGGATTGTATATTTCGCTTTCGAAAAAAGAAAATCAGTTTTGGGATACTAGAATAAAACGTATTAAACTGAAATTAATTTAAATACTGTAACACAATTTTAGGCGATGGTTATAATATTTTTAGGCAGTGATTTTTTATGTCCTTTTATTTGACTTTTTTTGTCCTCCTTTTTTTAAGAATTGTGCATAATCACTTTTGATGTCCCTTTAATGACTTTTGTTGTCCTTTTAATGACTTTTTATGTATGTATTTCTTCAAACTGTCAGACTGCTGATTTCTGGACTGTCAGACAGTTGATTTCAACATCCCTAGGCCAAATCATTCAAAATTTGTTGATTTTTGGTCTGTCGGACAGGTGGTTTCACTATGCCTGTGCCAAAACATTCCATGACTCCATGATTTATAGACTATGAGATAGAATTCCATATGCGCCTGTGGTAAAAGACTCTAAATTTATTCGTTTGTGGTTGTTGTCGATAATCGATTACCACATGACGTAGCAAAACACTCATTTTATAGCCAAAAACAATTACCAATTGATGGAAAGGAGCAGGTTAAGGCCGGATTTTCTAACCAAAACAATAAACAGTAACTTTAACAAATGAAGGAAAGGAGCAGGTTACAGAGGCGGGCCTTCCTAACCAAAACAATAAACGATCATTTAACTACTTGAGGGAAAGGAGCGGGTTACCGAGGCGGGATTTTCTAACCAAAACAATAAGCAGTCACTTTACCAAATCAGGAAAAGGAGCAGGTTACAGAGACGGGATTTTCTAACCAAAACAATAAACGATAACATTACCAATTGAGATAAAGGAGCAGGTTACATATGCGGGTTTTTCTAACCAAAACAATAAACAGTCACTTTACCAAATCAGGGAAAGGAGCAGGTTACAGAGACGGGATTTTCTAACCAAAACAATAAACGATCACTTAACTAATTGAGGGAAAGGAGCAGGTTACAGAAGCGGGATTTTCTAACCAAAACAATAAACGATCACTTAACTAATTATTGGAAAGGAGCAGGTTACAGAGGCGGGATTTTCTAACCAAAACAATAAACAGTCACTTTACTAAATGAAGGAAAGGAGCAGGTTACAGAGGCGGGCCTTTCTAACCAAAACAATAAACGATCATTTAACTAATTGAGGGAAAGGGGCAGGTTACAGAGGCGGAATTTTCTAACCAAAACAATAAACGATCATTTACCTAATTGAGGGAAAGGGGCAGGTTACAGAGGCGGGATTTTCTAACCAAAACAATAAACAGTCACTTTACTAAATGAAGGAAAGGAGCAGGTTACAGAGGCGGGCCTTTCTAACCAAAACAATAAACGGTCACTTTACCAAATCAGGGAAAGGAGCAGGTTACAGAGACGGGACTTTCTAACCAAAACAATAAACGATAATTTAACTAATTGAGGGAAAGGGGCAGGTTACAGAGGCGGGATTTTCTAACCAAAACAATAAACAGTCATTTTACTAAATGAATGAAAGGAGCAGGTTACAGAGGCGGGCCTCTCTAGCCAAAACAATAAACGGTAACTTTACCAAATCAGGGAAAGGAGCAGGTTACAGAGGCGGGATTTTATAACCAAAACAATAAACAGTCACTTTACTAAATGAAGGAAAGGAACAGGTTACAGAGGCGGGCCTTTCTAACCAAAACAATAAACGATCATTATGATGATCTAAGGGCATGACTATTATGAAAAAGAATGGTGCAAGTGTGTCTCCCTGGAGGTCTACCCATAACACTTCAAATGGTTCTGTGTCAGCGTCAACAGTAGATACAAATGTTCTCGAACCATCGTATACTGATCTAATTGCTGCAATAATTTCATCAGGAATCCCATATAATGAAAGTATGCTGAACATACGTGAGCGAGAGACTGAATCAAGGGCCTTTAAGAAGTCAACAAAGATAACAGCCAAATGCAGCCTTTCTTTCTATCTATCTGCCAACATGCTGGACTCTACACTCGCCTCTATTCACTGGCCGTGATTGACAAGCCAACATGCCTCAGGAGTTTCTTCCATGAATGCTGCAGTTTTATTTGGCCATTTTGGCCGCCAAAATGAGTAAGGTGGTCAGTTGCCAGGAAGAGCAGTAACATGCTTCTGGTAGGTTTTTGGAGTTGTTCATCAAAATGGAAGTAGGGGTTACTAGGAACTTGTATACATAGATTATTTTCCTAAAGAATTTAATTTGTTCTTTGTGAAAAAAATTTCCTTAAACTCCACGCTATCAACCCAGCACTTCACAAGAATACAGATCGACACTCAATTGGAAAATATTTAATTGCTAATATAAATTTAACCGAAAGCGGCATCTGCATGCAATGCAATGTTATATGTTGGATGATGATATCAATATTGGGTGTATGGTATGGTATATCACGCCGCTGCTGGTGGTGTGATATTTGTAATTACTGACACCAGGCTAATCGCTAATGTTAACAATTACGAATAGCCATCCAAGCAAGCAATACCGAATTGTTCACATAAGCCTATGTCAGCTTCTTCCAAGTGCTAACATATTTATTCCATACGAGCAAATTTCCTCGCAGCTTTACCCAATTCGATTACTTAGTATATTTATATGGCTGTTGCTCCTCCAATCACATATGCTTCCAGTCAACAAGTCGACTTTGGTACCACCACTACACATAGGATCAACTATGTGCAAAGATGCTGCTCGAATAACCCACAATATGCCTTGTCACAAACCAATGTCATTGCTCATGCAGCAGTGCGTTTCCCCACCTACAACAACATAGGCAACCTACATTCATTATTTTCATTTAGCATTCTCGCCTTGTCAATTTATTTCATGGCCTATTTTTGAAACTTGGGAATTGCTTGTTCTGATATTCTTTACATTATTGTAAATACTTCTTGTAATCATTGCATTCATAAAATATACTGTAAAATCGACATATTATATACTACAATTGTTGTAGTGAAATTAAACGTTATTTATTTTTTAATTTAAGATTCAGAATATGTAAAAGCATCATTGCTGGAGTTACCATCAAAATTCAAAGCCAAACACAATGTCATAGTTATATTGCTATAATTGTGATGTTTTTTACTATATTCTACAATTAATTGTCATTTTAATCAATAAATTATTAATTAAATTATAATTATTAAATTCAATAAATTATTAAGTACAAATGGCAATTTAACCATGTCATGTATGTATATTGTTTCAATAATAATGCATTCTATCAATGGTTCTTTTAGTATATAATAATTGTACAGTATAATATATTATAATATTTTTATAACATTTAGTTTTCAATATTTCACTGTAAAAAAAATAAAATATAAATTATTTGGCTAAACATTCAAACCCTTCAGTTTGAATCCTTATATACAATTACACACATATATATAATATATCATATATACAATACAATTATTCTTCCCCCAAAAACAATTATTCATCCCCCAAAAACAATTATTCTTCCCCCAAAAACAATTATTCATCCCCCAAAAACAATTATTCATACCCCAAAAACAATTATTCATCCCCCAAAAACAATTATTCATCCCCCAAAAACAATTATTCATCCCCAAAAACAATTATTCATCCCCCAAAAACAATTATTCATCCCCCAAAAACAATTATTCATACCCCAAAAACAATTATTCATCCCCCAAAAACAATTATTCATCCCCCAAAAACAATTATTCGTCCCCCAAAAACAATTATTCATCCCCCAAAAACAATTATTCATACCCCAAAAACAATTATTCATACCCCAAAAACAATTATTCATCCCCCAAAAACAATTATTCATCCCCCAAAAACAATTATTCATCCCCCAAAAACAATTATTCATCCCCCAAAAACAATTATTCATCCCCCAAAAACAATTATTCATCCCCCAAAAACAATTATTCATCCCCCAAAAACAATTATTCTTCCCCCAAAAACAATTATTCATCCCCCAAAAACAATTATTCATCCCCAAAACAATTATTCATCCCCAAAAACAATTATTCATCCCCCAAAAACAATTATTCATCCCCCAAAAACAATTATTCATCCCCCAAAAACAATTATTCTTCCCCCAAAAACAATTATTCATCCCCCAAAAACAATTATTCATACCCCAAAAACAATTATTCATCCCCCAAAAACAATTATTCATCCCCCAAAAACAATTATTCATCCCCCAAAAACAATTATTCATCCCCCAAAAACAATTATTCATCCCCCAAAAACAATTATTCATACCCCAAAAACAATTATTCATCCCCCAAAAACAATTATTCATCCCCCAAAAACAATTATTGATTCCCCAAAAACATTTATTCATCCCCAAAAACATTTATTCATCCCCCAAAAACAATTATTCATTCCCCAAAAACATTTATTCATCCTCCAAAAACAATTATTCAACCCCCAAAAACAATTATTCAACCCCCAAAAATAATTACCTGTCAACCTAAAAAAAATATTCCAGCACCAAATATTTTATATTAACTAAGCTTTGCACAGATGCCATGCTTCAGTTACAGTATTCGTAACGATATGCCCCTATTGCCTATCTATTATTGCCTATGGCCTATTACTTATTCTGTTATTAGGTTTCAGTAATACGGCAGTACTGAAGTTTTCAGATAGGGGTGGAAACTGGACGCATTAAAAATTAATCCCTCTCCAGGGGAAGTTCGACGCAAATAACAGCTGATTATTCTCAAAAATAAAAACTGTATCCTGTTCGATTGTGCTTAGTTTATTGTTTTGGTTAAAATAACGTGCCACTGTAACCTGCTCCTTTCCTTAAATTTAGAATTTAACATTGAGGCGGGATATTAATCAATTCGCCAAGGTTGGTTTTGCGTCAAGTTTCCCCCCCCCCCCCCCCCCCCCCCGTCTCGAAGTAACTTTCAGGAAGTCTTGGCCTATTGCTGCAGTAGTATTTATTTTGGGAGATTAGGTATTTATTTTGGGCGAAAATGTATTTGTTTTAAAGGAAAATGTATTTTTATTTTGGGGGAAAATGTATTTATTTTGGGTGAAAATGTATTTGTTTTGGGTGAAAATGTATTTGTTTTGGGAAAATTTGTAATTATTTTGGGGGTATTGTCATTTTTAGCACCACATTTTGGTGCTAATAATTGGTTTTGGGGAGCATTTATTTATTTTGGTATTGAATAATTGGTTTTGGTGTTGAATAATTGTTTTTGGTGTTGAAAAATTTGCTTTGGTGTTTGAATATTTGGGTGGCTTTATTTTATTAGGTGTTAAATAATTTTTTTTGGGTCACATTATTTAATTTGGTGTAAAATAATTTTTTTTGGTGTAAAATAATTTTTTTTGGTGAAATTTTCATAAATTTTGGGATGAATTTAATTGGTGGCCTATCAATATTTATTTATTTACCATATTAAGCCCTCCCAAATGAAGGGAATTTTACTGCATCCAAATAATAAAAAGTTCTTGAAATGTATAAACTGATCTCACCATTCTTATTGCCGTTCATTTATACATAAAAATGGTGAACATTTACACAAGCTCATTGCTCAGCTCCTTGCAATCTACTTTATATTTATTGGCCCATGTGAAGAATATGAGGTTTTCACCAAAAACACAGGTTACAGAAGGGCTGAATCTAACCAAAACAATAAACGAATTAGCATATGTACACGTTATAAGACAGAAAAATAAGCGCTATAAAACACTTAATAAAGATAAATTTAAAAAATAATAAAAAATCTTCAAAATTCCAATAAAAAAAGTCGACCGAAAAGTGAAGAAATCCTGGTATTCTTCACATGGGCGTATTTATTTATATATAACTATTTTATAATTATTTTGCTCAATTTCTAGAATAAAATGAAATTACATTCATAGTTAATAAATGACAAGCAAGTTATATTGACACGATTCTTCTACTCACTAAAACTTATGTAAACCAACAGCAATATTCTGATATTAATTAACTCCCATTCAGTGTGTGTTGAAATGTGTGGCTATAAAACAGAGTTGAGAGTGATGTTAATATTTTGGATTCAAAAATATATAACATGTTCAATGTTCATTGTTAAAGCATGGCCTACTTAAACATTTTAGTAGGCATGGTTCAACTGATTAACTCTTTGTGTCAGAATGGATGAATTTTTTATTAACTTTACAATTTGTTGCATTGCCAATTGATTTTAGATTAAAAATAATTTAAAATTAAATATATTGATGATCCAGAGGCAATTCCAGGGGGTATTTGTGTGAATGACATTAAGCATTTGTCATGACCATCATCAAATTAGGAGTGACATTAGTATGAGCTTGTGCCAAATTCAGTCAAGCCATTGTTTATAAATAACGATCTTAATTTACAGGTTGACCCAAAAATATCGACCTAAAAATTAGTTTGACTATTTTCTTGTAATTTAGTTTTGCCAATGTTTATATACGATCTAATGGAATTATTAATTGATTGATTATTGCTTTATCGCCTATTTTGTCCCCATTAATTTTGTTTGTTTGTTGTTTATATAGACGACAGACGTTATGTATACGTTTATGTAAACAGCTGCTGCTATAATAATCGCTATAAACATAATTTAACACAAACACTATGATTCTTCTTCACTTGTTATTGATTTATTCGTTATTCTGCTTGGGTTTTTCTGGTAAGGATGAAGAGGAAGTTTACAACAAACTCTTCAAAAATAATGAGTATCTAAGATTCGCAAAGCCCATGCAAGAGGATGGTGGAATCGTATATGTTAATTTCTCACTTCAATTGACACAGATTGTTCAGGTGGTAAGTAATCAATTATTACTAATTCAATGTAGTAATTCACTATTTTATGTATTTCATGGCAAGCTGGTTAGGGTCAAAATCGCCTCCGCTTTGCGGGACATTGCTTTCGCCGTGAGGACCAGCCAGTGCATAATTTTATACTTTGGCAGCCTCATAGAGTGAATAAGCATGGTGGACAGCCCATGACTTTCTTGAGACGCATCTTCAAGGACACGGGCCTTGAAGATGCGGATGATCTAGCAAATGTCATGGGTGATAGGGAGTTGTGGCGGTGCAATTTTGTCGATAAGCCGGCACATCATTCTTAAAAATGCAGCTGCAATGCAGCATGCCGATCCTAGTATGGTGGAATCGTATATGTTAATTTCTCACTTCAATTGACACAGATTGTTCAGGTGGTAAGTAATCAATTATTACTAATTCAATGTAGTAATTCACTATTTTATGTATTTCATGGCAAGCTGGTTAGGGTAATTTTAAATTATTAAAGTTGGCCTACTGATGTAACTACCCTTCCCTCTGCCTTCTGATCACTTTTATTTTTCAAGGACTTGAAAAATCAGCTGTCTTCGTGGTATGAATCAAGATCAAATAACCATATTTTAATTAGAATTAGATACCTACTATATAAATTTATTGCGTAAGCTTCATCACCATAATATTAAAATTATATAATTATTAATTTACTTAATTAAGATGCCGATAACAAATGGCAGAAGAGCAGAATTACAATCAATATAACCAAGCACAGAATATATATTCAAGTTTGTTAAATAAATTTTATTTTAGGATGAGAAAAATGAAGTTATGACAACTAGTGTTTGGCCAACACATCGATGGATGGATACTAAATTAAGTTGGAACCCTTTGGAATATAACAACATAGAGAAAATACGATTACCATCCAAATTGGTATGGCTCCCAGATATTGTGCTTTACAACAAGTATGTGAAAGTACATATAAAACCTAAACACTTATTTAGGTAGTGGGTGCTGTATATCAAATGTATAATTTACATTTTTATTGCTAGAAACCAAATTATGAAGGCAGCATAATGTTGGTCTTCCATACATTTATATTTCAGGGGGTTGGAGGAAGCACCATGTTGATAAACTGTATTGTACTAACATTATTACAAAACATTGTGTCAATATATTTATATACTTTTATATTAAAGTGTGGATGGGAACTTCACAGTGTCCTACTACTGCAATATCGTCCTGCATAATTCCGGGTTAATCGAATGGATCCCTCCACAAACATGTAAGACGTCATGCCCCATTGATGTGAGAAACTTCCCTTATGATGCTCAGCACTGCAATATGACTTTTGTTAGTCTCACATATAGTAATGAGTCACTGAGATTGGTTTCAGAATCACCAGGGGCTTACATGGAAGAGACGTCTTTCTACAAAGTAAGTTCAATCATGTTAATATATGCTGTACTCAATATAATATAAACCATGAACCGTAATATAGTGTCATTTTCTGATGACACGGACCCCCCCCCCCCCCCAGATTTTTCTGCAAATCTTTATCGTATTGCTTGAAATTTGAAACACAACTAGTTCCACTCACCGTGGTTGTTACCATGAAGCCAGAATTTTCGATTTCGCCTTTAAATTTTTTAATAAGTGTTTTAAAAAAGTGTCTTTTACGAAATCGCACCCCCCGTATCGTGGCTAGTCTTCAGATTAGTCGTAATTATAACAATATCTGAATTTCTTTGAGAAACAGCTGAGATATAGGCGTTCAAAGATTGCAAGAATTATCGTTCACTAGATGCCATTTATTCTATTTAATAAATTAACAATGTTCTGGAACAATTTGTTTATATATGAATAGCTACGCAATATAGATATTGTATACGCATACCGCTGTTGCCTACCAACTCATAAAATAAATAACACGTTCTAGAATTTTGTGTATTTATTAAATATAATAAATGGCCTGCAGCGAACGATAATTCTTGCAATCTTTGAACGCCTATATCTCAGCTGTTTCTCAACGAAATTCAGATATTGTTACATATTTGGAATCCTTACAACGCATGCTTTCCAATGATATGAAAAAAATTACGACTAATCTGAAGAATGGAAGAATCTGTGCGCTTTTGCAAAAGACACTTTTTTAAAACGCTAAGGGTGGGTTGAGATGCATATGTTAAATGGGAACACGTACTAATTGAATAAACATTAATACAGACATATTGAATAATCGTTTGTAATATAATATGACATCCTCTTGGGGGGGGGGGGGGGGGGGGGTGGGGTGGGGGGGTCCGTGTCATCAGAAAATGACACTATATTACGGGACATGGTGTATATTAAAACAAAAATTAACAAATTTACTCAACTAGTAAAGCATACTACTAATAACTACTACGATCGGCGTGCTACATTGCAGCTGTATTATATATAGTTTACATATATATTAAGAATGCTGTGCTGGCTTATCGACAAAATTGCACCGCCACAACTCCCTCTCACCCATGACCTTTGCTAGATCATCCGCATCTTCAAGGACAGTGTCCTTTAAGATGCGTTCCAAGAAAGTCATGGGCTGTCCACCATGCTTATTCACTCCATCACGCCGGCAAAGCATACGATTATGCACTGGCTATTCCTCACGGCGAAAGCAATGCCCTGCAAAGTGGAGGCTGTTCTGTTAAATTGCCAAGCTAGGGGAGTCTAATGGAACACCTCCAATGTTGTATAGAGTATGATCGGAGATATGTTTATTGTACTTGACACAATGAACCCGGTGCAGCATTCTTATGAAAGTGCCATCCAGAGATTTGGTATCCTCTGCAGTTAGAGCCCAACATGGACTCGTATATAAGAGTACTGGTACTACAACAGCCATACATAATCATCCTTAAGGTTACGTTTTATTCTATTGGACTTCCAAATCCTGGACAGACTATTTCACGCTGCACATGCCTTCCCCTTAGGTATCTGTAGATCTTCCTGACTTTCGGATCCATGATGCTCAAGCAAGCCATCTTTAGAATGTATGCCCTTACGATCAGACATTTCTTGAGGCCTGTCTAGGTTCACTGTCATGATTTTGGTCCTCTTAGTGTTTACAAACTACAAACAACACTAGAAGCAACCTGCTCCAATGACCAGTGGAACCTTTGGGCTCCCTCTAGTGATTCTGACAGTACCCTGAAGTCATCAGTAAAGTCTAGATCAGTAAGGTACAGTAGTGATCAGTTAGAAGCTTCTCAAAGTGGGCCTTCCAACCTCTGAGGCATTCAGCTGGAGATTCAGCCTTAACGTTGGTGGTTGGTTGGCTTTTCCTCCCAGTGAGCAGGTTTATTGATGCCTTGCCTGGGCTGATGGCCTGCTATCATCAGCATTGTTAATGGCATCAACCTGCATATTGATAATCTGTTTCAAATTATCAAAGTACTGCCTGTTAAGGGAACTAGATGCAGCCTTAACTGCAGCCTTGGTCCTGTGCCTGGCCTTGTGCCCAAGTCGGGAGACTCATTCTGCACCATAGACATTTACAAATTTTGTGGTCAGTCCAGTGGAGGGGCCTTTTTCCTGTTTTGAGGGTATACAGGAACTGTTTCTGCAGCTGCTAACATGACTGCTTCTGTGAAGGCAGTATAGCCATCACAGTGATCTGTTGCCTCAGCCTTGTACCTGTTGGTCAGCTTTAGTGTGAAGCTGGATCTCACACTGGGTCTATTGCTATATACCCATGGCGATATACTGGTAGATAAGTGATGCAGACTTGCATTAAAGTCACCCAGGAAAGTTAAGAAAACTGTGCTGATCCACTCCATCAGTAGCTGCTTGTAGATTGTGGTAGAAATTTTCCACCTCCTATACTGAAGCAACACTAGTTGGAGAGTACCACACAATCAAAACCACTTTAGGAAACTTCTTAGCAACTCTTTCAGAAAATGAGAAATGGCAGCAGATGATGTGGTTGGAAATTTGGTCTATTTTGTCTAATGTTGCATGTGCAGTTAGATTCATCAATAGACCAATTCCACCATTGCGGGCATTACCACTTTCATCTGCTGATATGCGAGGGTGAGTCGCCAACCACCCCCCATGTCCTTAATCAAAACCTCATCAGTCTGCCCAGTCCGCATTATATGCTCTTGAATACCCACTGCGCTAAGAGAAAGCTTATCAGCCTAGGGAAAAAAGATTAATGCTTTATAGTAAAGCATGTAGTTAGGAATAAAATCACCTGCATAGCATATATAGAAAAAACACTAATTATACAGGCACAATACGCACAGCACAAGTGTAAAACAAAAAAACATTAGAGGGAAACAGCTGGTAGAAAAGTGTGAAAACTCAAATGGCAATAGCTGTGAAGAAATCTACTTGACTTGACTTACTTTGAGAGGTGGTTGTGAGGCGCAGCCATGTGGCAGCATTAAAATGCCAGAGACACAGCCATGCTGCGAAATAACTGTCAGGTTTTTTCCTTTTGAATAAGGCCTCCCAGATGCAAATAGCGATTCAGATTCCCAACACCCCCCCCCCCCCCCCCCCCCCTCTCTCCTTTCTATTTCGAAATATTGGGGGGGGGGGGGGGGGCAATATTTCGAAATAGAGTGGGGTGAAAGAACCCCACCCCCAGAGGAATGGCAGTTTGCTCTCCCTGTAGCATCCCTTACAGCTGTGAGCATAGTCTGGGTACAGTGCAGATCCTTGAATGGTGAGAGCTTGGAGACTTGACTATTGATACTACTCCAACATCCGAGGCCATAGGCTGATCTCTATGCCTGTTTGGTATATATATGTCAGCTAGAAGAATGTGGGAACAAGCAACGAGGCCAGTCATCATGGATGCAGCATGGTTGTGCAGCATGGGAACAGCAGGTTGTCCTGCATAAAATATTTCATCCGATAATCACTCCACACTTGCCATTCCCAGCCTGTATTGAAGGCACATCTGATACTCCCTATCTGGGATTGCCACACGCGATTTAGAATTAGAGATGTATTGCCTTTATTGTATTGCCTTTATGTAATTTAACATGTACAATTAGTGCTGTATTTCAACAAGTTCCAGTGTGTATGTAATCCTATACATTATAGCAATCATGAAATATTTACAAACTTGTATTTAATAATAGATAGTGAAAACCATTGAAATTGTTTGAATAAAGTTAGAATGAGTCTCCCAATATTAGTAAGCAAGCAAGCAAGCAAACAGTTGGTCGAAGCCAGAGAGGCAACCTGAAGGCTCCACTTTCGATAGCTGCTACCCAGGGTAGGGGTGGGCGCTACACCTATCCCAAGATTTGATCCCAGTTATTAACGGGTACTCATTATATCCACCCCAGTGGATGAAAGGCTGAGTCGACCCTGGCAGGGCTGAACCTACAACCAATAGATTGCAGGCCAGCGTTCAACCAACTGAGCTACCCCGCTGTAATATTAGTAAATTGTGAATCAATTAACTTTAAAAGCAACCTGAGAGAGATCAGGCATATCAATTATTTCTGATACAATTGTTTTTTAGATTTAATCTATTTTATTTTATTTAATCTCAAGTCTCTCTTTAATTGAAATTAGAAAGTCTATAACGTCCTTCATTTCTCCATGAACAATATTTCATTTATCATTGAATAACATTTCATTTACCCAGTATAATTCACTCAGACTTCGATATCTTCAATGACATTATTAAACCTACTGCGGCATCACAATGAATTACTCTTCATATAGGTAGAAAGTTCCAACTGCCAGAGTAAGTCTAATCTAATTGATAGCCTAACGGTTTGGAAGGCTCACATTTAGAAACTGCTCAGCAATGATTGAGTACTTACTGCCTGATACATTGTACATTACATATACACGAAGTGGGGCCTTCGCGCAGCACGTGACTTAAGTTTAATTTAAGTACTAATTCGAAAGTATTACTGTATTAGCAAATTTTAAGCAGATTTCGCCTAATCACTTTTTACCTCTTTCATTTCTATTCAGACATTTCTGACTCTAGCGGTATAGTGAGAACTGAAGATGGATTAGGGTCTCCAGCCCCACAAAGAGACAGCCTATGGATGAATAGTACATACGTACATCGGCAAAGTTTCATCTTGAATAACGGATAACGAAATGAGAGACGGATCTCACTTTCAGAAATTTCGTCGTATAGCGGCAGACCGATTAAATCCCCCCCCCCCCCCCCCCCCCCCACAAAGACGCAGCATGTGGTCCAGAATATATGGCAAGATTCAGCTTAAACTGATTAAAATCAATGAGACGGGAGAATCTATTCACTTTCAGGCATAAAGTAGTCCTATAGCGGGTGACTGTTGAACTGATTTTCAACAAAACAAATTTCAACTTGGCAGCTTTAAATCCGACAAAGTTATTAGCATGTCAAAATCGTAACGACGACAACGATTTCACTTTCAGACCTTTGGCCCTCTAGCGGCAGACTGGAGAACTGCAGATGGATTCGCCTCCTTTGAAAGTCACAGCTAATGGTCTAATACATATCTGCCAAGTTTCAGCTTAAACGGATTAAAAGCAAAGAAATGGGAGGGCATTTAATGTTTAGACATGTGGCCCTCTAGCGGGAGACCATTGCACTGATGGTGTCTGAAAGTCTCTCAAAAATCTAAACTTTTGCTCATATTGATACCTACAAATTTTCAACTTGGCAGCTTTAAATCCGACAAAGTTATTAGCATGTCAAAATCGTAACGACGACGACGACGACAACGACGACGACGACGACGACAACTATTTGCATAAATTGACCCACCCCCTAACAGTGTCAATTCGCTAAGGCTCCGCCAACTTCGTGGCTCGCCCCACAATGTGTATCATTGATAGTCCTACTGGTGATATCAAGCTTGTATGATGTATAAACTGCTGCAAATTATATTAAGAAGCTAGTTAACAAAACATGCTCCTAATCTCCATTATAAATAGATAAATATAGTTAATGTTCATGATGAACATGATTTAAAGATTACCATGCCCATGTCCATAAAAATTATTACATTATATTACACTTATATTTCTGTTCTAGAACTCTGAATGGAAAATAGAGAAAATACCAGCTTCTGTTCATTCAAAGAAATTACCATTCCTTGACCATTACCACGATCATATTACTTTTGAGTTCCATATCACCAGAAAACCTCTCTATTATACCATAAACTTTGTAATACCGATATTTATGATGTCTCTGATGGCAGTCATTGCTTTCTATCTCCCGAGTGACAGTGGTGAGTTACTATTTTAGTCAGTGTTGCTTAGGGACACAACAATGCAAAATTTATACAACCTTTTGTCGGATTTGAACCTGTAACGTCACACACTATTGCAAAGAATTTCAGGCTCTGTATCCAGGGCTGATATTGCAGTTATCTTGGTCTTCTAAAAATACCACTTATGTTTCTAGTTTCCATATTATTTTTCATGCTGTGACAATGTTGTAACTATCTTTATTTGTATTCTAGGTGAGAAAGTAGCTCTGTGCATGAACACACTTCTCTCAAACATTATGATGCTGCTAATTTTGGTGAAAAATGTGGTGCCATCGACTTCGGATGGGTTGGTTTAACTATTATCATCTTTGTATTTGTTTATTGTATTTACTTTCAAGTATTAATTTAACTGCATTGTAGTTAAGAGAGCCTTTGAGTTCTAGAACATTAATTTAATTTAATTTTAATTTATTCAAATTTTTAATTATTTATTGTTTATATGTTTTAATATCCATATATTGTATAAATTATTAAGTAATTTAAACAGGACCAGCTGGTGGCGAATTCATTTTTTCCACTCCATTTGCTATAGAGTTGGATCATCCTAAGTCCTGTTTAAATTACTTAATATTTTATTTATTTACTTTATTAATTTTAAAGATAAAAATCTATATTTTATAAAATTATATTCTATTGTTCTAGATAATTTTTATACTTGCAAATATTTCATGTTTTAACGATCACTATATATTTATATTTTTTTTAAGATGTTAAATAGATTCCAGAATGATATTGAAGATCAATGATCAAATGGACATCAAATACTTGATTAAGTCTAATTTTGCTGCTAAATTCAAAAACATACATTTAACTTAAGTTATCAATCATAAGTCCATCACTGGAATTTCTACCTATTTCATTTGGTGTTCATTGCTTTTACAATAAATTTAATTTTTGAACATAGTTTATACTTCCAAAATTAACTGCTATTATTACGCATTGCTACAACTCGCACAGCTACGACAATAATACATTAGTTATTTTGACTTTGTTTACTCAGCACTTCTTTCAATGATAATAATACAAGTAAAAGAAATAAACAAAACATCTTAATCTTTTTTTACTTTCCAGAGTTCCTCTCATATGCCAGTACCTCCTGTTTACAACAGTACTCATCAGTGCCACATTAACAGTAACTGTGATTGTTATAAATCTACACCACCGGGCGCCATCCACCCACCAAATGCCATTCTGGGTGCGTCACATATTTATAGGTAAGGCAAATTTGTAGTACACAAATTGTTAATTTATCGGAGTAGTGGAGTAGGAAAATTGCATTATGAATGCGAATTGTAATCTGTTATTAAATATTTGTAAGTAAATATTTGTAACTAGTCAATGAGGGCGCAACATCAACATAATAGGTAGCATGTAACCAGATTGGTTCGAAGTTTATTTTGACACATTTGACCATTAACATTCGCAGTGGTATTAATTTATGAAAGGCTTTTTACTTCGACAACGTAACTTCAGTTCAGTGTGAATTCATCAGAATTAGCAATGGACATGAAAATAAAGGTTTTAATGAAACAAACATAATAAATAAAGTGGCAAAACTAAAGCTAAACATAGAGCACATTTCATCATTAACCATGTATTATACTTTATTACGTTTTCACATAGTAATTTTAACTGAACCCAAATATTGTATTGGAAGATTGGGCAGTCAATTATTTTAACCCAAATTTAATTACATTAACCCATTGTTTATATTATATCATAGATCTGTTGCCGCAATACCTCTGCATGCAGCAATCCCATCTGCATAAACTCACTGGTGACAACCTGAACAGTATTCATATGCTACGGGGAGACAACAACATCATAATTGAAAACAAAAAAATCAATAACTTAGAAAGGTAAAGTTATTTTACATTGTTCTATTCTGCCCTGGACATCACTGAATAGGCTTTCCAGGATTTAGAAGTCACACAGAATACATTGGAAACTTAAGGACCGTATATTTAGAGCAGCAGTAGTTCCAGTACTCCTCTATGGGAGTCCGTGCTGGGCTCTAACTGCTGAGGACACCAAAACTCGGATGGCACATTCACAAGAATGCTACGTCGGGTTCATTGTGTCAAGTACAATGCACACATTTCCAAACAGACACTATATAACATTGGAGGTGTCTCATTGGTTCCCCCAAGCTTGACACTAGAACAAAATCGCTTCCGCTTTGCAGGACATTGCTTTCGCCCTAAGGACCAGCTGGTGCACAATCTTGTGCTTTGGCAGCCCCATGGAGAAAATAAGCATGGTGGACAGCCAATTACTTTTTTTGAGATGCATCTTAATGGACACTATCGTTGAAGATGTGGGGGATCGTGAGTTGTGGCAGTGCAACTTTGATGATAAGCCGGAATAGCATTCTTAATGTACGCACGCTGCATTGGGCTTGCCAATTGTGGATTGAATGATGGTGATAAAATACTTTTGTTAAGCCAGCATTGCATCTTAATGTGCAGTTTCATTGCAGCAGACCGATTATAGTAGTAGTATTATACCAGGACCAAGTCAATATATACCATATCTCGAAATATATTTTATTTGACCAATTGGCGTTTCGATGCAATTAAGAGAAATGAGTTGTTCCTTTGTCGAATTCAATGTTTAAAACACCCAATTGCAACATCTCAAATCAACAATTCTGAGGCAAAACACCACATATATAATTCGACCATATAGGGTGCTTTGTCTTATTAATAAGGTCCACCAAATAACCCCCCTATCTTTCAGTTGTCTTTTGCCTTGTTAATTTATTTTAGCCAATTCATGAGTTGAGGAATTATACTGGGCTCGATCCTTAAATCTACTGCATGCCCATGGGTCATACAAATGCAGTGTAGTTCATGGTATGTTACATCATATTTTTTACGTCAGCAAGGTTGGGGACAGTTACCAACTCCACACTGAAGCTACGTTCGAGCTCACTGGTATTCAAGCCACTAGGGGCATATGAACAGAGAACCAGCCATTGTTCCCCTGAGGTCATTGATCCAGTGGATCCTGCAACTGCTGACGATTACAGGCCCATCATTTGAAAGTTTCAGTACTGATATGTGAGAGGGCAACAGATATGTTTGTGCGAAAGTTGTGTGGTCTTATACCAACATCGTGCACATGGCCAGTTCGGTTTGTTTTCACAATATCCAAACGGCGCCAGTTGAATCTATCTCTGAAACACCCTGTCCAAATATTATTATTATTATTATTATCGTTCACATAGGAACAGAATACATGGAGAAAGGAGATACCAACAAGCACTACCATAGAAACTGGTTGTATACAATTTTTGTATCTTACTTAAAACTTCTGGTCTTGCAAAATGAAATTCCTGCCTTAAACTAGATAAACTAGATAGTTTTCCCAAAAAAGCACCCCCTTTACCCTGAATATCCTTTAATAGGTTGCACTTATTATCCAAAACAATACCTAAATGCACTGCTTCTTCGACCCAGGGCAGTGAAACGCCATCCATAACTATATTACAAGTAGGCAATTCTCGTTTCATGTTAAAAGCCACGCAATTAGATTTGCACTTAGAAGGATCAATATTGGTACTTAATTTAAGATTAAATTCATTACAAAAATTGGCACATATATCAACCATGAATTGCTACCCAATATACTCGGACAAAGTAGTAACACATCGTCCGCATAAGCGAGACAACCAAAATATATAGACCCTAATAAACATCCAACCCTAGATGACCTCAGTTTTACTAATAATATGTTAATCACTATACAAAATAAAATTGGCGAAATTACTGACCCTTTTTTGACCCTAAAAAAAGCGAAAATTTATTGGAAGAGACGTTATTCCAACGTACACTACATGTTTGATTGCAATATATAAACAAAAGGCATCTTAGATATAGCACAGAAAAACCATTTTTTATCAGTTCAAGGAAATGTATCTTCCATTCCACCAAGTCGAATGCCTTGGTGAAATCCAAAAGACATCCAAACACTGGAGTACTCTGTCTATCATAATAATTGATTAATTCAGTGGCAGTCCATGTGCAAATTACTGTGCTAGTCCCACTTTGAAACCCAAATTGTAATTGGTCGAGATCAATATTAGATACCTTAGATAACAATAAAACCCATTCAAATACCTTTAAATAAATAAGAGACGCGATCGCAATAGCACGATAATTATCTACCGACGAGATGTCACCTAATTTATTATTAACAATCGGTCCAAATGCGATAGCCAATAAGCATCTCGATATGACACCATGCGTTAAAAACGTATTAAATAAAGTAGCTAAAAAAGATTCAAAAACAGTCCCACCGTTAAAACTATATAAAACATCAGATTTATTAATCTTTAAGTGAAGTAGAGATTCATGAACACACTCTGGGGTAATTATTATATTATTAGTTACTGGATCTATTAATTGTATACGTTCATTTAACTCATCATGTAAAGATGAGATATCAGTGTCGTAGGCAGTCCTGGTTATATAATAATTTATATATATCACAAAACCTATCCGCAATTTTTTCTGGATTAGTTTCACCGCCTATGTTATCGCTATGTACTTTACTATTTCCCCTTAATTTACGTATTTCATCGAAGAGTTCACATTCACTCCCCGACGCTGCATTTAATAAATTAATCCTACGAATATCGTCGCTCGATTTTTACAACCGTCTCACAGCATATTTATATTGTGCGCGACTACGTTGTCTTAGATAAAATAAATTACCATGACTAGAATCCGGTCTACCCGCTACTAGGATCGGCATGCTGCATTGCAGCTGCATTTTTAAGAAGGCTGTGCCGGCTTGTCAACAAAATTGCACCGCCACAACTCCCTATCACCCATGACATTTGCTAGATCATCCGCATCTTTAAGGCCAGTGTCCTTTAAGATGCGTCTCAAGAAACTCATGGGCTGTCCACCATGCTTATTCACTCCATGATGCTGCCAAAGTACAAGATTATGCACTGGCTGGTCGTCACGGCGAAAGCAATGTCCTGCTAAGCGGAGGCGATTTTGTTCTAGTGTCAAGCTTGGGGGAACCAATGAGACACCTCCAATGTTATATAGTGTCTGGTTGGAGATGTGTGCATTGTACTTGACACAATGAACCCGGCGTAGCATTCTTGTGAATGTGCCATCCAGAGATTTGGTGTCCTCAGCAGTTAGAGCCCAGCATGGACTCCCGTAGAGGAGTACTGGAACTACAGCTGCTCTAAATAATCGGACCTTAAGTTTCCGATTAATTCTCGGTGACTTCCAAATCCTGGAAAGCCTATTCAAGGCTGCCCATGCCTTTCCCTTACGTATTCGAAGGTCCTCACCTGACTTCCGGATCCATGATCCCAGGTAACAGAAGTCGTCCACATGCTCAAGCATACCATCCTTTGAGCTTATGCTCATCCGATCAGAGACTTGCGGAGGACTTTCAAAGTTAACTGTCAGAATTTTGGTCTTTCTGGAGGTAATAAAAAGACCAACACTAGAAGCAGCATGTTCTAATGAGCTGAGGAACCGTTGGGCTCCCTCTAATGATTCTGAGAGTACTCCTAAGTCATCAGCAAAGTCTAGATCAGTTAGGTACTTGGCAGGATTTCCTCGACTTCTGGAGCAAGTAGGTGGAGTTATCATCACCCCATCATCATTATAATGATCTAAGGACATGCGTAGAACATAGTCAACCACAATAATGAACAAGAATGGTGCAAGTGTGTCTCCTTGGAGGACACCCCATAACACTTCAAATGGTTCTGTGTCACCATCAACAGTAGACACAAATGTTGTCGAACCATCGTATACTGATCTGATTGCTGCAATAATTTCATCAGGAATCCCATATAATGAAAGTATGCTGAACATATGTGAGCGAGAGACTGAATCAAAGGCCTTGAAGAAGTCAACAAAGATAACAGCCAGATGCCTGTCTTTCTTTTTTGATAACTCTTCAATTATCCTTCTAAGCACCAAAATGGGCTCCATGGTCCCACGACCTTTACGGAACCCATTCTGATTTCCACGGAGCAGTCTCTCAATGGGATCCCTGATGCGATTTAATAGAATCCTATTGTATAGCTTTGCAGCAATCGAGATCAATGAGATTCCCCGAAAAGAACCATAGAGTGTTAGGTTACCCTTCTTGGGAACTGGCACCAACTTATTTGTTTTCATTTCTTGTGGGACTCTTGTTGTACGGTACATGTCTACTATGATGGGATAGATGAGCTTTAAACACTCAGGTATTTTAAAGACCTCAGGGGGTACACCATCTACTCCACTGGCACGATTGGTCTTAATGTTCTTTGCAGCAGCCTTCACTTCTGCAAAGGAGATATCGCCAATGGGAATATCTGGGAGTACAGACTCAGAAACTTTTACTCCTATAAAGTTATCAGGCAATACCCTGTCATTATTGAGGAGCTTTTCAAAGTGGGCTTTCCAACCATTGAGGCGATCCGCTGATGATTCAGCCTTAACCTTGGTGGTTGATTGGCTTTTCCGCCCAGTAAGCAGATTGATCGATTTCCATGCCTGGGATGATTGCCTGCTGTCGTCAGCATCATTGATGGCATCAACCTGTTGGTTTATTAGCTCCTGTAGATTAGCAGAGTACTGCCTGTTCAGGGACCTAGATGCAGCCTTAACTGCATTCTTGGCCGCTGTAGTCTGTTTGAGTCGGGACTCTTTCTGCGCCTTATGAAGGTCATTTCGGCACTTCTGAATTTTGTTGTCAATCCAGGGGGCCCTTTTCCTGTTTCGAGGGTATACAGGAACTGTTTCTGCAGCTGCTAACTTAACTGCTTCTGTAAAGGCAGTATAGCCCTCACAGTGATCTGCCGCCTCAGAGGCAAGAGCCTCATACCTGTTGCTCAGCTGTAGTGTGAAGCTGGATCTCACACTTGGTTGTTGCAACAGAGAGGACCAGTCACGCCGCGGCAAGGCAGATTTCATTGTTCTGCTAGCACGCAGACTAAGTCTTACCTTGGCAACAATAAGGCGGTGATCAGTGGAGAAGGGTCGAAGTGTAATGTAAATGCATTACAGTCTTGTATAGAGCTCCTGTATTTCCTACGAAACAGAATATGGTCTATCTGGGACTTGTGACCACTGGGTCCACTATGAGTCCATAGCTTTCCAGTTCGCTTCTTGAACTGGGTTCCAGCCGAAAACAATCCATTTCCAGAGATAAAATCCTGAAGATGGACAGAATTTCGGTTAACACTATTGCTATAGACCCAGGGCGATGTAGGTGATTGATGCAGACTTGCATTAAAGTCTCCCAGGAATGTTAAGAATGCATGCTGATCCACTCCATCAGTAGCTACTTGTAGATTGTGGTAGAAAATTTCCACCTCCTCTACAGGGGCAACACTAGTTGGAGAGTAGCACACAATCAGAACCACCTTAGAAAACTTCTTAGCCAGTCTTCCAGAACATGAGAAGTGGCAACGGATGATGCGGTTAGAGATTTGGTCTATTTTGACCAATGCTGCATGTGCAGTTGGATTCATCAATAGACCAATTCCACCATTGCCACTATCATCTGCTGACGCGAGGGCGAGTCGCCAACCGCCCCCCATGTCCTTAATCAGAACCTCATCAGTCTGTCCAGTCTGCATTCGGTGCTCTTGAACACCCACTGCGCTAAGAGAAAGCTTGTTTGCCAAGGCAGTCAGCTCACCTTGTCGCATTGGGGACCCGAGTGTTAGGGTGTTTACTGAGGCTAGTCTAGTGACTTGCCTCAGATTCACTAATGGCTTTGTTGGTCGGGGTGGAACATGAGAGTAGCCTCCAACTCCAGAATCCCTCTCCACATCACAATCTGGCCTTCCTGGTGACCCAGGGTTTGGGCCAGAAAGGTCATCAGGAAAGGGACTCAAAGAATTGTTGGCTGCTCTCTCTCCAGTAGGGGGTGAGACAGGCAGCCGGTCAGGAGTTAACTGACGCCTGTGAGGCCGATTGTGTCCGGTAATTCCACTGGCCTCTAGTGGCCGGACCTCCGCATTGCTAATGTAATCCATAGTGGGGGTTGGGGGGTGCTTTTTTGCCGAGTCAGCTCTCGGGGCAAATACCACGCAGCACACACCCGCGATCACGGTCTACCCGCAGCACACCATAAACCCGTGCCAAAATAATGCCTCAGTTTTATAGGGTTTTACGTGTTCGTTCCAACTTGGTATTATATTCTTGCTTATAATGTCGTTTATTCATTCTCTTGTCCCTCTTGTAAGGGGGAATATATTGGACACACTATCCAAAACCTGTTTGAATGCATTACACAGCACCAGGATGGTAGTGAACAAAGCAAGCACAATGCACGTTATTGGCTAGCTGACTGACTAGCCCAAGGTATTTAAATATTTCAAAGTAATTGCACAACAGCCATTGTTGTTTGTCCTGCAAAAGCTTGATATGTATTATATTCGCACTCACCGGCCCATTATCAACAATCTGAAATGTGATTGGTGCAAGTATGTGGTGCTGCTTCCCAGTAGTGGGTAGTTACTGGTGAAATAAATGAAATAACAAATTAAAATTGGAGTTTAATAATTACGGTAAGTGTTCGGGGTCTTGCCTGGCAGTAAAAAAGGGTTAGGTTTATGTGAACGTTTTCGCCCTACCAGGCTACCGTTTCTGTGTACTTGTGCGCGATATAACATATAATAATTTATTCTGACCTTTAAACTCGATTCATTTACTTTACGCTTTACCTATCCTTAACCCTATTAAACCCGGGGGGGGTCAATATGACCCCCCCGTGGTTTGTTTATTATAATTCTGAAACAAACGCAGTTGGGAATCTGAAATTTTATGACTTTTCCTAAAAATCTATTGTCTTTCTAGTATTGAAAACCGTTTTCAAAAATATTGGGTACTTTTCGAGTTATAGCACCATTTTTTAACCCTACTTTTGGCACTTTTTATGAGACGTTTTTTGAAAATTACATTTCATTAAATATTAATTGTAACATCTCTATTTTTGATTTACACCGGTTTTTTGGTGTTAGAAATTGGATGGAATTCATATAAATTGATTTAGAAATTTCAAACTTGTTTTTTTCGGTGGGTGCCAAATTTTGGTGCCAGCACCAAATTTTGAAATATGTCAATTTTGTAAATTGATTGTTTGAAACTTGTTTTTTACGCAATTGGGGTTTTTTGGGGTTCTGGATTCGATGAAATATATACGAGTTGCACCAAGCGTATCAAACTTGTATTTTTCGGTGCTGTGTGCAAATTTTGGTGCTAGCACGAAATTTTGAAAATCCATTCAATAGATAAAATTGCTTGTGACAATTTATTTCTTGCGTTTTAGAGGTTTATGGCTGTTCTGAATTCAATGGAATATATAATTATCGAACTAGACATCTCAAACTTGTATTTTTCGGATGTGGGTGCAAAATGTGGTGCTAGCACCAAATTTTGAAAACCATCAAATATATCAATTGATTGTGTCACCTTGTTTCTTGCGTTATACGGGTTTGTGATGGTTCTGAATTCAATGGAATCAGTAAAAATTTAATAAGAGTTATCAAACTTGTATTTTTCGCCGGTGGGTGAAAATTGTTGTGCCAGCACCAAATTTTGGAAAATATGCAAATTGATCAGTAGATAGTATCACCTTGTTTCTTGCGTTATACGGGTTTATGAGGGTCCTGAATCCGATGGAATCAATAAAAACAGCACTGGACATCGCAAAATTGTACTTTTTGGGTGATGGGTACGAAATTTGGTGCTAGCACCAAAATTTGCCAAATTACGCCGAAAAATAAAAGTAGCAATGATCTGGCATATTAGAAATATATTCCATTAGAATCAGCGCCCTCGAAAACCTGAAAATGTGAATTTATAGCATCGTATAAGTGAATTAAAAATGTTGTGTTCTAACTGAAAAGTGCTGGATACTTGTTTTTTTCATTTTTTTCCTACGCAGAGCGGACAAAACAGCCATTTATAGTAATCATATCATTTTTAAATATTTTCCAATGTATTTTGCACCCCAGAAAACCTGTATTGAAAAATAATTAGCCGAAAATGTAACTTTCAAATTTTGTGAAAATTGTGCACTACTTGTAATTTTGGTGCTGCAATATTATAACCACCCCAGTACATTTTATCGAAAAATTTTTTTCTCGGTCGGATCCAGACAAGTGATACCTACGTACAAACAAAAAATCAGACGTTTTCGTAAATATTTGTAGATTTTAGAGTGGGGGGGTCAATATGACCCCCCTCCCCCGGTATTTGTACAACATTTTATAGCCCGGTACTAATAGGGTTAATATACTACTGTACGTACGATTTCTGTTTTTGCCCGACCTGCAAATAATGAAGACCTCGTTTTGGAATTTCGAAAATATGCTGGTTTGATGCGCGATATCGTGTTTAGTTAATAAATTGAAAACTCCATCAATTCATGTGCACCCAGTAATAAGAAATCGCGATAAATGTAATTAAATACAAATTATTCTAGAAAAATTTTCCTCAAAAAGTATGAAGTCTTGGCATTGGTGACGCGAAACTAGGCTAGTGAGATTCAGGATATTGCGTTTAATATAAAAATCGAAAACGCTATCGAATTCCGTAAAGGCGTTAGTAAAATACTGCAACTTTTTTGAAATTTGTAAAATTCTAGAACTATAAAAAATTAATATTTGAACGGCGCTGTTTGGGGTTTCGAAACATGGATAGGCTGAAAGAGGACATCGAATTACGTTGAAAAATAAAATCCCCGTCGAATTTTGAGTTACAGCGGATCCAAAAAAAATTCCCCCCCCCCCCCCCCCTCCCTGAGAAAAAAATTTCTTTGCGTTATTTTTGATAGGGAATCGATTGGCAGTACTGGCTATGAAAAAATTGAATTTTGGTCAGAAAAGAACATGGAAGAAGTATCTTCTCAACTCTACACACTAACAAACTGTATAACAAAAATAACATTCCGGTGGTCAGTTTTGAATGCACAGCTAACTAACTTTGTTCAAATATCATGATGCCAAAACACAATTTATTAACTTCCTTTAACGAAAATGATTTTAATTAAATACATACAACTATTATAGAGCAGTCAACTCTAGTCAGCAGTACACAATAACTAAAATGGCATTCAGCTTACCAGCAATTCGCATTAAGCTAATAGTCGATTTCATTCGATTCAGTGAGTGTGTGAGGGCATTATCTGGCATGCAACAAATTACAAACACACTATAGGATTAATGTTTGCCTATGGTCTGAATGGGGAGTCTGACAGAGAGTAATCTTAGCCGCTAAATGTCATTAATAGCCGCTAAATGTCATTAACCTATAAAACATTTTGCAATCCACAGTGAGTAACCTGATATAGATTTTAAGCATTGATTTTTACATTTCAAACTATAATGTTAGCCTTTGGAGAATCATGAGGCTGAGTAAACATTCAGCCTTTTAAACGTACAGTCTCCACAGTATTAATACCTGAGATTTAAAGACACATTTATTAAAGAAAATCACGGGAACGAATTAAAAACTATAATGGAATTATAGGATATGATTATAGGATATTAAATGGAGATTACAGCTGTTTAATTTTTAAGTATAATTATTGAAATCTTATACTATAAAATAATTATTTCCGTTAAAAGACAGGCTTGAAAATGCTGTTTTTTACCGCAATTGATAAATAAACTAATTAACTGCAATTATTTTAGCTTTTCGAAGGTCACACGCAAATTCAACTTGGAAAATTTCTAAACTTTTGCCAGACTACATGACCAAATTTGGTTAGATTTCCTCGAGGATTGGCCGAGTTATTAACGTTCAAAATTGGACCCAACAGAACGACAGACACACCGATTGAGTTAGTGGTACCCGTATGCTAAGCTCGCTTATTTTCATGGCTCGCCCTACAAATAATTAATATATAAATATAATTAATATTAAATTTAGAAACATTTGATTTACAAAACACGAAATTGGAACTTTATTTACTGTATTTCGCATTAGGGTATTTATTTTTACAGTGCCAAATTGTTAGCAAGCGAGGAATGCTTGTGCACAACAGAGTCAGAAATGTTAGCTTGCGCCAGCTGGATGAACCATCAATCGGGATTGACAAAGGCTGTGGATGGGTTGAACTATATCGTGAAACAAACCCAAAACAAGGCGATCGACAAATTGGTAAATCATTTTTAATTCTTAAATATTATACTCAGTAATTTTTATTATTCGAATTCACATGGCTCCTTCTCTGTGAGTGAGTATGGCATAACTAGCTCGCTAACCTTCCTCTGAACTTAACATTAATACATTTTAAATAATGTTTAGTAACTTAATGCCCACTTTGTAGTTATTCAACAAACTTTTTCTTTATATCACTCAAGCAAAAATGTGATCTATTGAGTAGACAATTAGTAAAATAGACACACATTATAGATTATGTATTTCCAGTATATCCAGAATGTCACCACGTCATTCTAAATATAACATGACATCATGACATCATTCGAATACACACTATAACTATTTCACAATTCTAAAACGTACAAAATTGAAATAGCAACCTTTACATTCATAAACTACTCTAATTGTGTACGAGATTAAATTGTTAATAATTAGCATGTTATGCTTTCTGGTTAGGATATTCTACAAGGATATTCTAAGAAGTTTAAGTGTATAACTACTAATAATTCCCCACAAATAAATAAATTTAGATTCGCCATTGTTAATAATTGGCATATTAAAACTTTTACTGGCCACATTTTGTTATCAATAAATCACACCTGACATAACGTAATAAGGTGCTATAATATGAAAAATGACATATATATTTAATATTGTGGCTCAGCTGCGGCTGAGGCAGCCATGCACTTTATGATAACCATTTTCGACAACAACAGTAACTCAGAATGGGGGGTATTATTGGTCGATGCTGCAAATGCTTTTAACTCACTGAATCGGGTTTCAGCACTGTGGAATGCACACTGCCTATTGCCACATTGTTCCACATTCTTGCTCAATAGTTATCAGAGCCATAGTATCCTCACATTTAAGAGTACCGATGTTATTATCTTCAGTTGAGAAGGAGTCACACAGGTTGATCCTTGGGTTACAATGCTTTTCATTGCCACTGGCATCCCCCCTCGTTCATTGTTTGCGTTCGCCTAAGTTCAGAGAGTCTTGGTATGCGGATGACTCCTCAGGTGCAGGAAAACTAATAGACCTGCTGGGATGGTTTGAGGATCTATTAGTTTGGCCCATCCTATGGGTACCTCCACGAGCCATCAAAATGCTACCTCGTGGTGGCCCCAGAGTTCAAAGACATGGCGGATCAAGTCCTCAGCAACTACCCTGGACTTCAAATAGTCACCAGTCACCGTTTCCTAGGAGGGTTACTTGGGGATCCATTCAATGACCGTCTTTTGTATGTCAGTGCAAAGGGTGCAGTGTGGGGTTGATGCAGTTGACAAATTGGCAGATTTGGCTGAGTCCCAACCCCAGACTGCTTTCTCCACCAAGGTCTGCTCGCTTCAGCACGAGTGGGCCTACCTGCAGCGTATTACCACTGATTGTGGAGGCGAATTTACTGCATTAGAAAAAATGCTTGGTTCACTGATATATTCCTATCTGCAGTTGTTGTAAGCTCAATCACCACCTCAGAACGCCAGCATTTGCAGTTGTTGTAAGCTCAATCACCACCTCCGAACGCCAGCTATTCAGCCTCTCCCCGCAATGTGGTGGACTTGGCCTCCAGAATCCCACGGCTTCCTACACAGTTTCTGCTGCTGGATCCCATTTCCTAAATGAATTGGAGTTGAGCTGATGAGGTTGACTTCAATCTACCCGCTCATGGGGAATGTTTGGCTAGAGCAAAGAAAATAAGAGGAAGGTAGGAAGAGCAAGGAAGGTATTGGAGACAACGTTGTTTGAAGAAGCGCGGATGGAATGTCTGAAGGAAAAGTCTGGACTGTCTGTAGAGCAGACGAATTTAAAATTGGTAACTGGACCTTCTTGCTTCCCAGAGCTGACCTACAGTATGACCTCTCACCCCAAGAGTTTTGTGATGCAATTTCGGTGCTGTATGGCATACCACTCCTTGGTACCATGGTTTCAATGGCAAGAAAGGTGGCCTCGTAATTCAGCGCCATAATGAACTGGGTGATACCATCGGCGATCTTGCAAGTCTGGCATTCGGACCACAAAATGTCATACGGGAACCAGTCCTTCTAAAGGATGGCGATGTATCCGGACTGCGCTACGATGTGGGGATAAGGGGAGCATTCAATATGCAGATTCAGGCATTGATTGATATTAGTCATCAGATTGACATACTTGACACCAAGTCTTACTTGAATCGTTCTCCCATGTCTGTGCTCGAAGGTGGAGAGGAGGAGAAGAAGTGGCTTTACACTGCTGCCTTCACAGCGTATCATGGTGACTTATCCCCCTTTATGGCTTCTTTCATGGCCCCACGAGCCAACAGACTGATCTGTATAATTGTCAAACGACTGACCCACTCTTGGAGTAAACCAGCAGGGAAATCTAGATCGAACCAATCGATGGTGCAGCTGGATGGAAGAAATTGAGACGAAAATAAAGTTACTGACTTGAACCGATTCTATTTATAATTTAATTGATTATTTATATTATAAATGAGATTAAATATATATATGATATATTGTAGGAATGTAGTTAAAGGGGGGGGGGGGGGGAGGGGGGTGGGGGGGGATGTGGTCTCCCCTCTTATAATCATAATCTATGTTTTAGGACAACGAAGACTGGAAACGAGTTGCTATGTGTATCGACAGAATTTTACTCTGGGTGTTCACAATGGTTTGCATTGCAGGGACTTTGTGTATATTTCTTCAATCACCGAACTTCGTTGACAGTTTAGTACCAAAGTTCGTTCAATGACATCCCAGTTGAAATCGAAATTCTCAACTTTTAAATCAACAACAAATCATCATTATGATCGATCATTTGTTTAAAAAAATTTTACACCCACCAACACTATACATTAACAATACAAACTTTAACATAAATTATATTTAGAGACATAGGCTAACGTAATGCAGTTGTTGGATGAGAGAAGGAGGAATTTGGGGAGGCAACATATGAGCCGAAGCTAGAAGATTACTGCCCCTGCGGAGGCAACATAGGAGCCGAAGCTAGAAGGTTACTGCCCCTACGGAGGCAACATAGGAGCCGAAGCTAGAAGGTTACTGCCCCTACGGAGGCAACATAGGAGCCGAAGCTAGAAGGTTACTGCCCCTGCGGAGGCAACATAGGAGCCGAAGCTAGAAGGTTACTGCCCCTGCGGAGGCAACATAGGAGCCGAAGCTAGAAGGTTACTGCCCCTACGGAGGCAACATAGGAGCCGAAGCTAGAAGGTTACTGCCCCTACGGAGGCAACATAGGAGCCGAAGCTAGAAGGTTACTGCCCCTGCGGAGGCAACATAGGAGGCGAAGCTAGAAGGTTACTGCCCCTGCGGAGGCAACATAGGAGCCGAAGCTAGAAGGTTACTGCCCCTGCGGAGGCAACATAGGAGCCGAAGCTAGAAGGTTACTGCCCCTGCGGAGGCAACACAGGAGCCGAAGCTAGAAGGTTACTGCCCCTGCGGAGGCAACATAGGAGCCGAAGCTAGAAGGTTACTGCCCCTGCGGAGGCAACATAGGAGCCGAAGCTAGAAGGTTACTGCCCCTGCGGAGGCAACACAGGAGCCGAAGCTAGAAGGTTACTGCCCCTGCGGAGGCAACATAGGAGCCGAAGCTAGAAGGTTACTGCCCCTGCGGAGGCAACATAGGAGCCGAAGCTAGAAGGTTACTGCCCCTACGGAGGCAACATAGGAGCCGAAGCTAGAAGGTTACTGCCCCTGCGGAGGCAACATAGGAGCCGAAGCTAGAAGGTTACTGCCCCTGCGGAGGCAACACAGGAGCCGAAGCTAGAAGGTTACTGCCCCTGCGGAGGCAACATAGGAGCCGAAGCTAGAAGGTTACTGCCCCTGCGGAGGCAACATAGGAGCCGAAGCTAGAAGGTTACTGCCCCTACGGAGGCAACATAGGAGCCGAAGCTAGAAGGTTACTGCCCCTACGGAGGCAACATAGGAGCCGAAGCTAGAAGGTTACTGCCCCTGCTTTCTGAAAAGTATTGGTAGTGATTAGGTGACTAACGTACTTTATATGGTTTTAATATTTGGTATCAAATCTGCGTTTACACTATTTATTTATATATTTGCTCAACACGAAGAGGATCTTTCATTATTTGTTATCTAGAAAATATATTTTATAATTAACCACCAAAAACTGATGTATGGAATAAAAAAGGTTCAAAATGTTCAAAAATTTGCTATAATAATGTATGTGTTAAAATGGTAATGGTGAAAAATATCGAGACTTGAAAAATATCGAGAGTAAAAATAACGCGAGATGAAAAATATCGAAAATAACGAGTGTTGAAAAATATCGAGTGTTGAACAATATCGAGAGTAAAAATATCGAGTGTTGATAAATATCAAGAGTAAAAATATCGAGTGTTGAAAAATATCGAGAGTAAAAATATCGAGTGTTGAAAAATATCGAGAGTAAAAATATCGAGTGTTGAAAAATATCGAGTGTTGAACAATATCGAGAGTAGAAATTACGAGTGTTGAAAATATCGAGTGTTGAAAAATCTCGAGAGTAAAAATCTCGAAAGTAAAAATATCGAGTGTTGAAAAATATCGAGAGTAAAAATATTGCATTTTGCTTGAGCATTTAATTTTGAATTATGGAACAATATTGCAGTGCATGGGTTACAACAGTGCAAGTGCAAGTGAATGGCATTATGTAATACACCTTGGGTGCCCATTTACCAGATTTATTACACTAGCTAGTTTTTGCTATTTTTTTTAATAAATATTATAAAAGAAGTGCTAGCTATAAATTTTGATAAATATTATAAATATTGTTAAATATTATATTAGAACACGTACAGTATAAGCTACCAAATGTTGATAAATATTGTTGTTTTAGAACATTTTTAGTAAAAGAAATTATCATACAACCCTTATTTAAAAAAATTGTTACTATCGATATTTTTACTCTCGATATTTTTCAACACGTTAAAATATATTCAATTATATTATTATTAATTAAAATTTATTTCAAAATGTATAAAAATGTATAAGAAATGTAAGGTGGAATAAGATTACGAATTATTACTAAGAAAAAGTAAATTTTCGCTGATAGTCTATTTCCCTTTTTGAAATAAAAGATGTAATGTTCATTATATGTTTATACATAACACTAAAATAGTAATAGCGACTTTATAATAGCATTATTAAAAGGATTGTGATGAATCACAGAAGTAAAGTTGCATTGATTTTCCTATATGTAAATATTCATATAATTAAAAATAGTCTGGATGGATATCATTCGTATTGTATAGAAACCATATTTATTAGTATTTATTAGTATTATAAGTATTTATTATATATATTATATTTGTGTTAAATGGTGTCATTACAAATGATTTAATAAGTTTTATTAAATAAATTAGTAGTATTATTGGCATTAGCAACAATTTATTTTGAGTAAGCCTACAATCTTTTGGTGTTAAGTTTATTTGAATTGTGTTTCTTAAATCAATGTTTCAAAGTGAAAAAACATCTATAAAATGTCAATGTGCAACACTAGCGATGAATTTATTGTTATAGTCTGTATACAAATAATATACGAATTACCAGGTAACAATAGGTGCATGTAATATAAGGTAAGAAATTCAAACATTAATATAATAATAAAATAATTATTATAAATAATATAATTATTTTATATTATTTGTATTTATTATTTAATTGCGCCACACCCAAGGCGACCTTTACTAACATGCCTTGCAGCCCAAAAAAACTGCAAAATTAGTGTAGGTCTAAAAGTATAGCGACCAATAGAACGGGAGTTTCTACATTTATCAATAGGACCTTTAAGAAATGGTAAAATATAAACACATCTACTATACGCGGGGAGCGTATTTGAGTTTTGGTGTGTATCTATCTATGGCTATAGGGGTGTATGTATGTATGTATCTAATAAATGTATGTATGCATCTATACAATGTTGTTCATGTACAGTATGTGTTCATCTGCCATAAATCAAGCAGATTTCCACCGTTTTGAGACTTTACATAGTTATAAAGGTTCTTCAGTCTTCATTTAGAATAAAATATTTTCTGTAAAACAGGACGAGCGCAACGAGACTGGAATTGTGACGAGTTATGGGTTTTCTATTTTCTAAACCACCTGTCTTGCACCATTTAGAGACTATATTATACAATATACATAGTTATAAAGGTTCCTCAGTCTACGTTTAGAATAAAACATTTTCATGTAAATACAGGACGAGCGCACCGAGGCTTGAAATTTGAGCCGCGTACTGAGTGGGTTTGTCTCTAATATAATTTAAATTAAAAAGTTAATAAATTTAACTGTTCAAAAAAAATTGTAGGACGTAGAGGATTGTTGTTGAATGAATATAATTGTGTGTTTATTTATTATAAACACATAATTATTTATTTTATTTACTAATATATTTAACATATATCCTGCAACCCTAGTTTATAACTGAAATCTCTATGATTTCAGTTATAAGCTCAGTACAAAAAAGATATAGCTAATCTGATTGAATGCGTAACCTTTAATGACAATAGATTGTTAGGTATAACGGTTCGGTTGGATAATATTAAATCGGCGTTTTTTCTCAACTTATACTTACTTACCTTATCAGTGTGCGGAGAACGACCATGATTATTTAGAATATTTAGGTAAAATTGCGGATATTCTCGATAGTATTAATACTAGTTATTGCTTTGCAATCGGCGATTTCAACGCTAACTGTGGTACTCAAAATTATGATTATTTACATAACTGGTGCGGAGAGAGTAGCAGCACTATAGCTGATCTAGATTTGTTACCTTCCAACTCTTTCACCTTTGTTAGTGCGACACATGGGTTTTCTGATCACATGCCATTAATATTGGATTGTAATTTTTGCCTCCCGCAAATTATCGGGTGCGACACACCGTACATGGAACACACTAATTTAGCTCGAGTTGATTGGCCTAGAGTCTCTGAAAGTGATAAGGTAGCCTACTCTTGTGCGTTAAATTCTCTTTTAGCCAGTATATGTGTACCTGGATCTATATTGTTATGTAAGGATGCACTGTGTTCATCCACGGAGCACATGAATGAGATTGATACTCTATATTGTATTATCTCGGCTATCGGAAAAGCTTCTCATCTATGTTTGCCGAAGCGCAAGGTAAATGAGAAAGACACTAGGTGTGTCCCGGGGTGGAACAACCTAATAAAAGATAGATATGACGAATCTCGCGCACTTTTTAAAATTTGGCGGTCGAACGGCTGTCCTCGTTTTGGTCCAATTTTTGATGCTTACATACAAGCTAAGCTTACTTTCAAAAGAGTTATGCGCCAGTCCAAACGGAATGAGAAGCAGATTTGTGCGGATCGTTTATGGCTAAGTCGCTCTACAGTGACAATGTTAATAAATTTTGGTCTAATGTTAAGAGTCAGAGTGACACTTCTGTCCCCCTGTCTTCTAAGGTTGGACAATCTGTCGGGTAAGCGGATATTTGCGACCATTTTAAGAATAAATTATCCTCTCTCTATAATTCTGTAAGTAATGATTCGCTTAAGGTGGACATTGAGAGAAAATTTAAAGGTATACTTTTCACCACAGATGTGGTGGTATCTACGGCAGAGGTTGTGCTTGCTGTAGACAAACTTTCGAGTGGCAAATGTCCGGGCCCCGACATGCTAGTTGGTGAACATTTTAAATACTCACCGCCTATTTTAGCTAAATTATTAGCACTTATGTTTACCGCGATTAATATCCATGGTCACACTCCAGCTCCTCTCATTGACTGTCACATCATCCCATTAGTGAAGGATAAGAACGCTGATATGACAGACGATGACAACTACCGGGGGATTGCCACGGCAACAGTTGTAAGCAAAATTCTAGAACTTGTTTTTCTTGAAAGATATTTCGACAAGTTTTTTACTACCGACTCCCAATTTGGATTTAAAAATGACTCGGGTACTGAACTTTGTGTTTACGCCCTCAAAGAGATTATTAATTTCTTTCTCATTAATGATAGCCCTGTTTATAGTGTGTTTATTGACTCCTCCAAGGCGTTTGATTTGGTTAACCATTATAAATTATACTCAAAGTTGGTTGCTAGAAATTTTCCTTTATTTTTTGTACGTTTGATCCGGTTTTGGTGCCGCTTCCAAACGTTATCTGTGCGTTGGGGAGGTTGCCTCTCTGTAAAGTTTACAGTTACTAATGGCACTAAGCAGGGTGGCATCCTCAGCCCCAAGCTTTACAATTAATATATAGACGATTTAAGCGTAAAATTTAATAATGCTGGTGTCGGCTGTTTTATTAATAACCAGCGAGTGAATAATTTTGTATATGCCGATGACTTGAGTTTGGTCTCCTTGAGTTTGAATTCTATTCATGATATAAGACTAATTAAAATCTACGAAATTTATGCGAAAGTGCACGACATCAAAATTAATGTAAAAAATCCAAATTAATGGTTTGCATACCGAAATCCTTGAAAAATACGATAGTACAACACATTTCAATTAATGGTTCCGTATTGGAAACTGATTCGCAATACAACATCTTGGACATTCATAACTCTTCGGATGATGACATCTTAAATCAGTTGTACAGCCTTTATAAGCGAGGCAACTGTTTAATCCGTAAGTTTAAGGTATGGTCCTTAGAAGTTAAAAAGACTCTTTTCAAGTGCTTTTGCACACAATTTTATTGTAACGCATTATGGTCCACACGCAATTTCAGTCTCGGCATATACAATAAATTCCGAGTTGGTTATAATAACATAGCCAGACGTCTTTTTGAACCTAAAACCTGGTTCAACTGGACACTACCCGATTAAAAAGTACGCATGTGATGGGATTAGTCCTACAATTGCGCCAATAAAAGATAAGTTATTTTCGGTAAAATAAACTTATCATTCGAGGTTAAGACCCCTAGATCCCTTCCTATAATAATTGTAGGGCGAGCCACGAAGTGAGTGAGCCTTAGCGTAGTGGTACCATTAATCAACCTGTCGTTCTGTCGTTCTGTCGTTCTGTCGTGTTCAATTTTAAACGTTAATAACTCAGCCAATCTTTGATGAAATCTATCCAAACTTGGTACACATGTTGTTTGGCAAAAGTTTAGAAATTTTCCAAGTAGAATTTCCGTGTGGCCTTCGAGAAGCTAAGATAATAGCAGTTAATTAGTTAATTAAGTTGATTACGGTGAAAACACCATTTTCAACCTGCCTTTTAAAGGAAATTAATTGTTTTACAGTATAAGATTTAAATAATTATAATTAAAAATTATACAGATGTAATCCACATACGCCATTCTATTATAGTTTTTAATTAGTTCAAGTGATTTGCTTTAATAATTGTGTCTTTAATTGATCTAAAGTAATTAAAACGGCATAAAAAATGGATTCTCATTAAATACTGATCATTTATTGGCCAACTTGCAAGTTGGCTGGTACATAGATGGGGGATGTGTGTGTAAGGGAGCCAGTTGCTGGGAATGCCAGTGGAGGGGGTTTGTATGTAACTAGCCACACGGCTGCCAGCTAGACCTAACGAGATTGAAACCTGCATTCCCTACCTCCTATTACACTATAGAGTCTGTGTTCTTTAGTCTCAGGTAATAGACAGATCTCATTTAATGATTGTCAGTCAATAAGATTACCACTGCAGAAGGCTTATATCCAAAATTGTTTATTTCTCAAAATATTATGCTTATTATTTTTTGATGGGATTTCTGTGTATTTTAATTGTCTAAGTTTTCAGAGGCATTAACAGTATATTAAATAAATTATTTGAATATCATTCATTACTGCATCGACTGTATTTAGTACTGCGTAGATTATATTCCTATAAACCACCTGGCTTCGCATATTGAACGTGCGATTGGAAATAAGTTCGTGCTACCTTCCGTGGGTGGTAGATGTCGCGGTTATGTATTGGTGGGTGGGAAGGGTGGGGGGGGGTGGGGTGGGGTGGGGTGGGGTGGGGTGGGGTGGGGTGGGGTGGGGTGGGGTGGGGTGGGGTGGGGTGGGGTGGGGTGGGGTGGGGGTGCAGATTTAAAGGGCTGAACACGTACTGTCCCTCTTTTTTTGATTGATTGGCGGTGTGGTTAAATTTCTAAATTTTACTAATTTATAAAGTTAAATACTGATTTTGTGATACAGTCGCTCGATATTAATTTGTATCTCATAACTGGGCCTCGTGCTGCGCGAAGGCCCCACGAACGTGTATTCTATGGTATTCTTAGTCACAGCCTCAATCACAGGTACGGATTACAGCCAAAGAAGCAACGAATGGTTTTGTGGAACATATTCCACTACTTCATATAGATGTTGTTCCAACACCTGGCTCGCTACCGAGACCATATTGCATTCTGTTTGGGACTGACAAGCAGGCAATGGCCGTCATTCCAACCGCCGATCACCCAGTTGAAAGTCCAGCTGCATTGGGAGGGTGTGGTGATCCCGACTGGCATGTTGGTGTATTGAACCACCCCTTTGCGGCCGAACCAGTTCTTCCCAACCCACCCCCTAACCACCCCTCCGAAGCCAAACCATTGCTTCCCAACCCACCCCCGAACCAAATGCCATACGCGGGGCATGACTGGCTAATTCAAAAGCTTTATAGAGGTATTTCGCTACTATGCAACGCTTACAAAATATTCACCAGCCTAGTAGGGAAACGGGAAAGAACAGTTTGGTTATATGCCCGGGAAATCTACATCTGCACTTCTAGCTTAACTTATTAACCGAATACATTACAATCTAGGTGAACCGAAGAAACCATTATATTGTGCGTATATAGACTTTCGCAAAGCCTTCGATTCAGTCCCACGATCGAAACTGCTGGACAAGCTCGCAAATTCGTTCAAAATCAAAGGAAAACTATTGAGAATAATATCGGCAATCATTGATACGAACTACATACAAATATTTGACGGCCTCCGGAAATCGAGGATAATCAAACAAACTCGCGGTATGTTACAAGGCGATAGTCTGAGCCCATTCCTATTTATATTGTTCATCTTTGACATTGTGGATTATATCAAAAGATTCGCTCAGTTTGTAGGATAAATTATTATATTATTATTTGCGGATGATCTGGTGTTCTACGGCGATTCGCGAGAAGTAGTACAAGCAAGATTAGATGCCACAGCAGCCTGGGCTGCGGATAATGGAATGGAGGTTAATTTAAAGAAAACCGCCATAATGAAATTCCGGCGTGGTGGCTGACTCAGCACGGCGGATAAGTTCACCTACAATGGTAAACAAGTATCCATCTCTAACTCATACAAATATTTAGGGGTCACCTTCTAGACAACCCTATTGTTTACAAAGCATATCACCGAAGTAACATGTAAGGCACTAAAGGCGGCTTACTCCATCAAGAACTCTCAACTGCTCTCACTGGAAACTTCATTAGCATTATTTCGACTTAAAGTTCACCCGGTTGTTACATATGGACTGCGCGAAATCTGGCCCTTTCTCTCGGCAACTAACCTCCACTCACTGGACAAAATCAAATCCACATTTCTAAAGAAAACTATCGGGGTGCACAAAAGTTCACAAAACAGACTGGCATTAGCATTATGCGTGGAAGACCACTTCGTAGTCGAAATCGCCAAAAGGTTGAATCTTACGCACACAACGGAATATCAAAAGTACATGTTGTGTATCCATAATAAACAGCAAGAAATTAACTCGGATTTCTGGACGGCATTGGCTTTCTCGGATAGGAGGTGGACAAGATCAAACCAACGGAACCGCCATGTCATCACTAGACTCTCAATCCATGGGTATCACCACCTAGTTTGTAGTTCTAGAACATTCCACTACCCGAGTAGCGAATGCGTTTGTGAGCTGTGCGGACAGCCGGCACCATTATATCATATACTTATGTGCCACCGCAACTCGAAATCCCTCAACCAGCTGGCGAACCACCACCTTCACACTTGCACATGAGGCATCGCACATAACTTTTAATTTATATTTATTGGTATATTTTTATTATTAAATATGATCTTAATAATTTTAACAGTTGTGGCTTATAACAGCAATTACTGTACCATATTTTGGTGTAATAAATAATAATAATACACAATAATTCAAAAGCTTTAGTTTTAGATATTTTGATTTGATTAATATAATGATAAATTCAAAGTGCAATATTTCGGCAATATACTGATTATACTTTCGACCACTATACCTATGGTATTGTGTACTGTGGTACTCAATACAACAATAATAACACAGTAATTAATAAATTAAGATTTTTTATTTAAAATGCCCCCCCCCCCCCCCCCCCCTGGATACTCCCATGCTGTAAAACATTATTACATTAAATTAATTTTTCGAACCTTTCTCATCTGTATGTAAACACCATAGAATAATATTGATAAATGATTCCCTAGGTAGAACCAAGACAATAGATTAGTCGTAACTCGACAATTAGCCGTAACGCGATTTTTTGAGTAGCGTACCGCGACTTTCATCAAAGTCGCGTTACGGCTACTATGAAAATTAGCCGTAACGTGACTTTCCGTAACGCGACATTAGCCGTACCGCCACTGCGCCGTTGCTACCTAGGCCCTACTCTCGCTATAGGCTTAAAGCTCTCAGGTAGTGTTGCTACCTAGGCCCTACACTCGCTATAGCCTTACAGTAGAGCTCTCGGGTAGTGTTGCTACCTACGCCCTACACTCGCTCTCTCAGGCAGTGTTGCTACCTAGGCCCTACACTCGCTATAGGCTTAGAGCTCTCAGGTAGTGTTGCTACCTAGGCCCTACACTCGCTATAGGCTTAGAGCTCTCAGGCAGTGTTGCTACCTAGGCCCTACACTCGCTATAGGCTTAGAGCTCTCAGGCAGTGTTGCTACCTAGGCCCTACACTCGCTATATGCTTAGAGCTCTCAGGTAGTGTTGCTACCTAGGCCCTACACTCGCTATAGGCTTAGAGCTCTCAGGCAGTGTTGCTACCTAGGCCCTACACTCGCTATAGGCTTAGAGCTCTCAGGCAGTGTTGCTACCTAGGCCCTACACTCGCTATAGGCTTAGAGCTCTCAGGCAGTGTTGCTACCTAGGACCTACACTCGCTATATGCTTAGAGCTCTCAGGTAGTGTTGCTACCTAGGCCCTACACTCGCTATAGGCTTAGAGCTCTCAGGTAGTGTTGCTACCTAGGCCCTACACTCGCTATAGGCTTAGAGCTCTCAGATAGTGTTGCTACCTAGGTCCTACACTCACTATATGCTTAGAGCTCTCAGGTAGTGTTGCTACCTGGCCCTACACTCGCTATATGCTTAGAGCTCTCAGGCAGTGTTGCTACCTAGGCCCTACACTCGCTATAGGCTTAGAGCTCTCAGGTAGTGTTGCTACCTAGGCCCTACACTCGCTATAGGCTTAGAGCTCTCAGGCAGTGTTGCTACTTAGGCCCTACACTCGCTATAGGTTTAGAGCTCTCAAGTAGTGTTGCTCCTAGACCCTACACTCGCTATAGGCTTAGAGCTCTCGGGTAGTGTTGCTACCTAGGCCCTACACTCGCTGTAGGCTTACAGTAGAGCTCTCAGATAGTGTTGCTACCTACGCCCTACACTCGCTCTCTCAGGCAGTATTGCTACCTAGGCCTTACACTTGCTATTTTTATTAGGTCAACGTAGCGAGACTCTAGTATTCACTCCTTTATTGTTGGTGTTGTTGTCGTTGTTAATTTCCAGTTGGGTTTTAGCTTCTTTATAAGGCGTTATATACAGCGCAGTGGCAACAGCGTCAGGTAGAGCGTTGGACTTGGAATCTCCTCAGGTACCGTGTTCAATCCCTGTTTCCGGTGAATTAGTTTTGCTACTTTTATTAGTATATGGTATTGTTCGGTAGGTTAATGGGTTAGTAGACGTGGACCTTGTTGATTTCGTTTAGCTTTCTTTGGAGCTACAGTGTTCTTTGGTTTGGTTCGTTCTTCTACTGTACGTTTCCTCGGGTTAGTCTGGATCCCCGCGTGACTGAATAACCGTGGGCAGTTTTGGACGTAATGCCAACTGTTTGGTTACGGCTACAAATGTAGCAGCAATATTCGTTAGATATGTCAAACATAATTTTCATGTTTTCTCTACTCAACTTTTCACAGATACAGTAGCATGAAACCATAGTTGTTACAAATTATACAGGAAACAACATAATCTGTACATTCGGCTTTACAAATTCCACATGGATACTTTATTTTACTCAGCTTTGGGTTTGCCATTATTTGCTAGGTATTGCTACCGTAGTCTCTATTTGATAACTACCAGTCCTGCAGTCTGCCTGTCAAAGTAGAGCGTTTCCTGCCAAATTCTGTAAAAAATCATTCAGTTAAACATAACTTTTTAGTTTTTATTAAATTATATCAATTTATTTGTGTTGTACTCCAACATATTATTTTTAATCCATAATTTATCAAGTTCTCTATACATTGGGCTATCGCTGATTGCAATAGACACTATGCTGATAACCCCCAGTTACGACAAATGTTTGAAACTTGGTGTTCGAAAATCGTTGAAAACTCGAGTTGTCCGAAATTTGAATTTCTTTTTTGAATTCGGGTGTTAGCAGGAGGCCAGGAATTACACACAAGTTATGATGAATTACTGTATAATAATGATGTGAATATAACAATAATGTGAATTTACAGTACAGTATACCACCAGCACTCATATAAGGATACAAGGCAGAGATGCGCCCAGGCTTGCCCCTTAAAGCATTCGGCCATAACGAAAACGTAACGAAACGCCAGTCTAGGCTCCCATGTAGGGATCGAAGCGAACCCTCTGAAAGATGTGAATTCAATGTAACCACTTTACAAAGTTGGTGCCATAGTATGGCATACATTTGCTTTTAAAACCCCTCTACATTAAATCACGCGCAAAACCATTTATTTCACCTCTAAAAGGGCGCGGATTTATTATTTACGGGGTGTAATAATTCACAAATTGATTAATTTATCCTCCTATTTTAGGGCATGATATAAATGGACACATTTATGTGATTTTATCTTCCCCTTAGCGATTCGCTGATTTGGGAGGGAATTTAAATACACAATTATGTTGTAATAAATCCTCGCGCCAATGATTGGCTAATACTAGGATCGGCATGATGCATTGCAGCTGCATTTTTAAGAATGCTGTGCCGACTTATCGATATTGCACCACCACAACTCCCTAACAGCCATGACATTTGCTAGATCATCCGCATCTTCACGGCCAGTGTCCTTTAAGATGCGTCTCGAGAAAGTCATGGGCTGTCCACCATGCTTATTCACTCCATGAGGCTGCCAAAGTACAAGATTATGCACTGGCGGGTCCTCATGGCGAAAGCAATGTCCTGCAAAGCGGAGGCGATTTTGTTCTAGTGTCAAGCTTGGGGGAACCAATGAGACACCTCCAATGTTATATAGTGTCTGGTTGGAGATGTGTGCATTGTACTTGACACAATGAACCCGGCGTAGCATTCATATGAATGTGCCATCCAGAGATTTGGCGTCCTCAGCAGTTAGACCCCAGCATGGACTCCCATAGAGGAGTACTGGAACTACTGCTGCTCTAAATAATCGGACCTTAAGTTTCCGATTAATTCTCGGTGACTTCCAAATCCTGGAAAGCCTATTCAAGGCTGCCCATGCCTTTCCCTTACGTATTTGAAGGTCCTCACCTGACTTCGGGATCCATGATCCCAGGTAACAGAAGTCATCCACATGCTCAAGCATACCATCTTTTGAGCTTATGCTCATCCGATCAGAGACTTGCTGAGGACTTTCAAAGTTAACTGTCAAAATTTTGGTCTTTCTGGAGTTTATAAAAAGACCAACACTAGAAGCAGCATGTTCTAATGAGCTGAGGAGCCGTTGGGATTGGGCTCCCTCTAGTGATTCTGAGAGTACTCCTAAGTCATAAGCAAAGTCTAGATCAGTTAGGTACCGTACTTGGCAGGATTTCCTCGACTTCTGGAGCCAGTAGGTGGAGTTATCATCACCCCATCATCATTATGATGATCTAAGGACATGCGTAGAACATAGTCAACAACAATAATTATGAACAAGAATGGTGCAAGTGTGCCTCCCTGGAGGTTCGCCCCATAACACTTCAAATGGTTCTGTGTCACCGTCAACAGTAGACACAAATGTTGTCGAACCATCGTATACTGATCTGATTGCTGCAATAATTTCATCAGGAATCCCATATAATGAAAGTATGCTGAACATACGATGATTGGTACAATGATTGGCTGCTTTAGGGGAGAGTTTAAATACACAATTATGTAGTAATAAATCCGCCCACTAATGATTTTTAGGGGAGAGTTTAAGTACACAATTATGGTGTATTAAATCCTCGCGTTAGTGTTTGGCTGAAATAATCCACCCCAAGCGATTGGATAATTTATCGAAATATAAAGAGAGGCCTATTTTAAAATGACATACTGTACAACAGTACCGGAATTGGTAGCCTACAATTTAGGAAACAGAGGATTTCAAAGGATTCCCCCCCTATATCAGCCAATCATTTGCGGGCAGATTTATTACAGCATAATTGTGTATTTAAACTCTCCCCTAATTCAACCAATCATTAGCGGGCGGATTTATTACAGCATAATTGTGTATTTAAACTCTCCCCTAATTCAACCAATCATTAGCGGGCGGATTTATTACAGCATAATTGTGTATTTAAACTCTCCCCTAATTCAACCAATCATTTGCGGGCAGATTTATTACAGCATAATTGTGTATTTAAACTCTCGCCTAATTCAACCAATCATTAGCGGGCGGATTTATTACAGCATAATTGTGTATTTAAACTCTCCCCTAATTCAACCAATCATTTGCGGGCAGATTTATTACAGCATAATTGTGTATTTAAACTCTCCCATAATTCAACCAATCATTAGCGGGCGGATTTATTACAGCATAATTGTGTATTTAAACTCTCCCCTAATTCAACCAATCATTAGCGGGCGGATTTATTACAGCATAATTGTGTATTTAAACTCTCCCCTAATTCAACCAATCATTTGCGGGCAGATTTATTACAGCATAATTGTGTATTTAAACTCTCCCCTAATTCAACCAATCATTAGCGGGCGGATTTATTACAGCATAATTGTGTATTTAAACTCTCCCCTAATTCAACCAATCATTAGCGGGCGGATTTATTACAGCATAATTGTGTATTTAAACTCTCCCCTAATTCAACCAAACATTTGCGGGCAGATTTATTACAGCATAATTGTGTATTTAAACTCTCCCCTAATTCAACCAATCATTAGCGGGCGGATTTATTACAGCATAACTGTGTATTTAAATTCCCTCCTAAATCAGCCAATCGCATAAAATCACATAAATGTGTCCATTTATATCATCCCCTAAATAGGAGGAGAAATTAATCAATTTGTGGATTATTACACCCTGCAAATAATAAAACCGCGCCCTTTTGGAGGTGAAATAAACGTTTATGCGCGTGATTTAATGTATCGGGTTTTAAAACCAAATGTATGCCATAGATGTCCCTTATTTACTTTACCCACCCATGCCGCCACACGCCAGCATGGCTAACCCATTCACCTATCCTGGCTGATGCAACTATTATTATCCCCCCCCCCCCCCCCCCCCAATAAAAAAAAGAAGGAATATGCAATCGGAAAGTCTATAACGTTATTGAGACATTTATTCAACTATTCACTAATTAATATTTTATTATAATTATTATCATATGTAAGTCAAAACGTACAGTATTGCGGCGATTATATTACAGTATTACTCATTCACAGAAATTGAATAGAAAACATAGTACGTAATTTTCCATAATTTTAACACCCTATCCTTGTCCGGAATTTGGCGAGTTAATACTAGGGGGTGTACACAATACTGGTACCTGTTCTGTAGTAGGAATACGGAATTAATAGCCTACCAGCTACTTATAAAGTACATGTGATGTAGGGCTTATACAGTAGGTTATATTCGCATCACACAATATACAATATACTGTATTAACTTCCAACTTTAAAGTATAAAATCCCTTCAAAATTTAAAACATGTTACGGTACATATCATAAATGCTCTGTATTCCGTTAGACTGTCTTGGCAAGGCCTTGACATCTGTAATCTGTTAATACAATACTACTGAGCTGTATATAATTAATATAATACTGTATGTATCCATGTTTAAAATAAAACGAAGACTGGCGCCTTTCATACTTAAGCGATATTTGTTTCTTTCAGCGACTCACAACACAACATACAGTACGATCCAATAACCAGTTCCAACATCCCCCACAAACGCACAGCTATCGGTCGCAAGTCTTTCTCGTATCTGGGACCGAAATACTGGAACGAGTTATACCTTAATGTTATAATGTTAATGTTATACCTTAAGAGGCATTTCCTCGCACGTCATTTTGATGACCTATGGTGTATAATCGGTGGTCTATACAGTATCTCCATGTATAATACTGTAATAATAATAATAACAATTTCAATAACAATCACTGACTGGCTGACTGACTGACTGGAAGTCGCTAAGTCTGCTGCTAACCCGCTGACAGGTACAGTATGTACTTCAGTCCAGTCACCCGTGTGTCAGGCTAACAGTCTTCCTGGTAGCCGAAAACTATCAGTTTCCCTTTCTCAGGTTCGATGACCTTTGTATAGCCGCTGCAGCACCATGATATAATTAACTTATCATTATCATTTTATTGACGTATCATTTTTTATTTGACTGGAACGTTTTTACTTTTTAAACGGATGTATTGATTATATTGGAATATTTTTATTTAATTGCTGCCTTTTAAAACAGACCTTTGCACATCATGACTTAAACACAATATGAAATTCAACCTATATTTTTATTGATGCTTTAAAATGTTTAAATCTCTACAATAACATATATCGATATATGTGTGTCTTATTTAGTCTTACAGTATTTATGTGTATATCTGCGTTAGTCTCTACAGTAGTCTGTTACTCTCGTCGAGTCCCCAATAGCGTACGTTTTAGACAGTTACAGTAGAACAACACTATTCCATTTATCGTATAATATTTTATTTAATGGGACTGCAATAAACAATTACAATTACAGAATTACATAAGCAAGGTATTGGCCGAGATAAAAAAATATATAAAGGTTGGCCCTACTCCTGTACTCTGCTACACTGCACATCACTGCCCTATACCGCTATACCTGTACTGCTGTATACAGCTCTACCAGTCTACTGCTCTATAACTATATCAGTATATCAGTACCAGAGTACCGGTAAGTACTGAAGTAGTCGGAGTACTGGTAACCAGGTAACCTATAATTGGATAATGTTATCAGCCTTACTAAAGGAGCACCAGCAACGCAAATCAGTTCGAGAAGCCGTACAAGAACGCCGCAAGAACGAAGCCCTTGCAGCCGCATCCGTCGTCACGAACGGTGTGGTAGAGAACCTAAACTCCGGCGTCGCTCAAGCCTACATAAACGAGAAACGACTGGACTACGAATCCAAACAACTGGAAGCCAACGCGGCACAGTTCGCTAAAGTCGCTCTCCAGTGGGTCCGAATGGTTGAAAAGTTTCACGACTCAATTAAGGAGCTCGGGGACGTGGAGAATTGGGCGAAAACAATAGAATCGGACCTGCAGACTGTCTCCTTGGCGTTATCCTATGCGTGTAGCGGTACCGGAAGTAACTCATCGTAATACATTATTGCATTACCGGGGTACCACCGGTACACAAGGCCTAATAATTTTGTCTTTATTAACCTTTTGATTGGCAGATTGGTATAGCCCTGCCGTAATCTCTGAATCTAACTCAATTCAACAACCTCTGTACTGCTGTAAATCTGTTTGCTTTTGGGGCCATTATCTTAAAAAGTTATAGGCCTAAGTATAACACATTCAGACATTAGTTAATTTATAGAATCCCATAAACAGATAAATTAGTAAATTTTCTGCAGCCAGACAAATAAATTTTTGCATAAGTATTTTTAACTAATTTGTTTCGTAATTTTTAGAAAAAGTACCGTATTTCAATCTGCAATAATAAATCTCGCATCTATTCAGTGTCACAATCCGTTTAAGAATTAATATAAGACAGTAATAATGAAATAAAGTAATGGACCTCAAATACAAACAGACTTAATTAATCTTTATTCTCGGATTATTGCGACCTAAATCGCCATAGACAGTTAGAAAAAAACAATGTTGCTCATTTTAAGCGAAGAACATAAAAGCCAACTGATGAATCTCAGCCGGTTTGAACCGTCGATCGTGGAGCAGTTGGTTCAAATCGCTGTCGACTTTATCGGCAAAGGAATCGTCGCCAAGGCCATCCAGACAGCCGCCTCACGGCTCGCAGTGGAACCCCGACTGGTAGAGGAATCCATCACCGCTCTTATGAACTTACTCGCGGAGTCTGTCAGACAGAGAGCCAACTCATCCGACCTGGAGGATTCCTTGATGTCGCAGTTGGGGTTCGGGGACTCGCCGGTGGTCGCTTCGCTCGTTCGCGTTCACGAAGAGCAATGCGACTTCCTCAGGGCGTCGCTACTCGGATTGGATGTCAGGCTGCCATGGTACCGCGACCTGCAGTGGCGGCTCGACCTGGAGTTGGACTCGCGACATCTCCGCAACCAGCCAGTCTCACTCATTTACATTAAACTTTATATCCGCCAGGGCGATAAAGTAGTTCCCGTAGTGCTGCAGACGGACCCGGTAAATTTGCTGCGTTTAACGCGAATCCTCGAAGATGCCCTCGGGCAACTCAAATCCAATTCAACTCGCCGTCTATTAAAGGCCATTTAACAACGACCCTCTCGCGTCTCACAATCCCATTTGACCCATTAAGTAAATCAAGTTTATTTATATTCAGTTTTTAATTTGCAAACAATTTGTATTTATTCCTGAAGTTAATCACTTATGTTATCCTTTATGATTCCAAATGTTTAACTACTTATTTAATAACTAATTGAACGACTAATTAATTTAAAATTATTTAATCTATATCATCTATCATCACCAGAGCTAGCATAACGGAACTAGCTATCACAGTCCAATACAATGTAGTTTCGTTTCATACATTTTAAATTATTTTTTTTTGTTTCATTATTCTATAAATCTCGTTCTCGATCTATATAATACGGACTAATACGGGAAACCAGACGCAATAAAAATTCATCCCTCTCCAGAGGAAATTGAACGCAAATAACAGCTGATTACTCTCAAAAATAAAACTGTAACCTGTTCTATTGTGATTAGTTTATTGTTTTGGTTAAAATAACGTGCCACTGTAACCTGCTCCTTTCTAAATTGAGAATTTATCATTGAGGCGGGATATTAATTCGCTAAGATGGGATTTGTGTCCAGTCCCCCCCCCCCCCCCCCCTGTCTCAACTAACTAGCCATGGTATAATTATAATAGTTCTCTAAGATGGTTTGCACTTTGCAGCTTTTGCAGCACGAAGGCCCCACTCGTGTTTACTTGTCATAATATTATTATATTATATTAATATCTAATTATTGTTGATACTAGACAAACCATTCCACTGGGGCTTGGATTGCCTTATCCATAGCCGTAGCACAGACGCAATGGTCCTGGGTAGGGGGTGGGTGGGGTAGGGGGTAACCCCCTAAGGAATTATTATAAAACTGTTCTAATACCGTGTGGTAGATTAATAGCACGTTTATGTCTTTAAGTTTTATGTCCACGTCCAACGTGGGAAGGCCAAAGAGCAATAAAAAATTTAATTTTAAAATTTGTTTATCTCCCTCGAGCGGCGATTGGCGGAATTGTTTATTTCACTAAAAACACAATTAGTTATCCAAAAAATTTTAAACCAACATTTTGGACTCAGCATCTTCTACATCGTATCTACAAAATATCTCAGCAGATTTGTTTTAATTATTTTTTTTTCATCAAATTAATATAATTAATATAACTATATTAATAATTAATATAACTAATTTTAATTTATTAAATTATTTATCTATAAATTATTAATATTCCCAATAATATCTAAACAAACACTTTAAAAAAAATGCTGGAGTATTTTTCAACATCTTCAAAAAAACCTTTCATATCCATCCATAAATATATATAAATATCCAACATGAAAAATTACTGAGGAGAAGTATTTTGAAAAATCTAAAAATGCAATTTCGGGATAATTTCGATTAGTTTGAATCTCCCCTCTCAGACCTATCTGTCTCGGGTCGGCTAATTGGTTAGTCTTAATGTTTGGCACTAAGGCTGCACACATTTCATTTCCGACGTTAATTTAGAAGTTTGGTGGTATCTATAGCAGCTACTGTCTTATTTAATATATTGACGGAAAACTGGAAGACGGAAATCACTAAGCCGTTTTAAAATTTGAAATCCTCATTAAATTGTGCTTTATTAGTGAGATGAATTTATTATTAAAAACCCAAAAATGTGTAAATTAAACCCAAGGAAAACCAAGGTAAACCAAGGTAAAACCCAAGGAAAACATTTAAAGGAAATTTGTTTACATTCCATCATTTATGGATTTGAATGATAATATTTTTGTTTATCTTTTAAGGGGACATGGTACCCTGGGACATGGTACCCTGGGACATGGTACCCTGGGACATGGTACCCTGGGACATGGTACCCTGGGACATGGTACCCTGGGACATGGTACCCTGGGACATGGTACCCTGGGACATGGTACCCTGGGACATGGTGCCCTGGGACATGGTACCCTGGGACATGGTACCCTGGGACATGGTACCCTGGGACATGGTGCCCTGGGACATGGTACCCTGGGACATGGTACCCTGGGACATGGTACCCTGGGACATGGTACCCTGGGACATGGTACCCTGGGACATGGTACCCTGGGACATGGTACCCTGGGACATGGTACCCTGGGACATGGTACCCTGGGACATGGTACCCTGGGACATGGTACCCTGGGACATGGTACCCTGGGACATGGTACCATGGGACATGGTACCCTGGGACATGGTACCCTGGGACATGGTACCCTGGGACATGGTACCCTGGGACATGGTACCCTGGGACATGGTACCCTGGGACATGGTACCCTGGGACATGGTACCCTGGGACATGGGACATGGTACCCTGGGACATGGTACCCTGGGACATGGTACCCTGGGACATGGTACCCTGGGACATGGTACCCTGGGACATGGTACCCTGGGACATGGTACCCTGGGACATGGTACCCTGGGACATGGTACCCTGGGACATGGTACCCTGGGACATGGTACCCTGGGACATGGTACCCTGGGACATGGTGCCCTGGGACATGGTGCCCTGGGACATGGTACCCTGGGACATGGTACCCTAGGACATGGTGCCCTGGGACATGGTACCCTGGGACATGGTACCCTGGGACATGGTACCCTGGGAGATGGTACCCTGGGACATGGTACCCTGGGACATGGTACCCTGGGACATGGTACCCTGGAACATGGTACCCTGGGACATGGTACCCTGGGACATGGTACCCTGGGACATGGTACCCTGGGACATGGTACCCTGGGACATGGTACCCTGGGACATGGTACCCTGGGACATGGTGCCCCGGGACATGGTACCCCGGGACATGGTGCCCTGGGACATGGTACCCTGGGACATGGTACCCTGGGACATGGTACCCTGGGACATGGTACCCTGGGACATGGTACCCTGGGACATGGTACCCTGGGACATGGTACCCTGGGACATGGTACCCTGGGACATGGTACCCTGGGACATGGTACCCTGGGACATGGTGCCCTGGGACATGGTGCCCTGGGACATGGTGCCCTGGGACATGGTACCCTGGGACATGGTACCCTGGGACATGGTACCCTGGGACATGGTACCCTGGGACATGGTACCCTGGGACATGGTACCCTGGGACATGGTACCCTGGGACATGGTACCCTGGGACATGGTGCCCTGGGACATGGTACCCTGGGACATGGTACCCTGGGACATGGTACCCTGGGACATGGTACCCTGGGACATGGTACCCTGGGACATGGTACCCTGGGACATGGTACCCTGGGACATGGTACCCTGGGACATGGTACCCTGGGACATGGTACCCTGGGACATGGTACCCTGGGACATGGTACCCTGGGACATGGTGCCCTGGGACATGGTGCCCTGGGACATGGTACCCTGGGACATGGTACCCTGGGACATGGTACCCTGGGACATGGTACCCTGGGACATGGTACCCTGGGACATGGTACCCTGGGACATGGTACCCTGGGACATGGTACCCTGGGACATGGTACCCTGGGACATGGTGCCCTGGGACATGGTACCCTGGGACATGGTACCCTGGGACATGGTACCCTGGGACATGGTACCCTGGGACATGGTACCCTGGGACATGGTACCCTGGGACATGGTACCCTGGGACATGGTACCCTGGGACATGGTACCCTGGGACATGGTACCCTGGGACATGGTACCCTGGGACATGGTACCCTGGGACATGGTACCCTGGGACATGGTACCCTGGGACATGGTACCCTAGGACATGGTGCCCTGGGACATGGTACCCTGGGACATGGTACCCTGGGACATGGTACCCTAGGACATGGTGCCCTGGGACATGGTACCCTGGGACATGGTACCCTGGGACATGGTACCCTGGGACATGGTACCCTGGGACATGGTACCCTGGGACATGGTACCCTGGGACATGGTACCCTGGGACATGGTACCCTGGGACATGGTACCCTGGGACATGGTACCCTGGGACATGGTACCCTGGGACATGGTGCCCTGGGACATGGTACCCTGGGACATGGTACCCTGGGACATGGTACCCTGGGACATGGTGCCCTGGGACATGGTGCCCTGGGACATGGTACCCTGGGACATGGTACCCTGGGACATGGTACCCTGGGACATGGTACCCTGGGACATGGTACCCTGGGACATGGTACCCTGGGACATGGTACCCTGGGACATGGTACCCTGGGACATGGTACCCTGGGACATGGTACCCTGGGACATGGTGCCCTGGGACATGGTGCCCTGGGACATGGTACCCTGGGACATGGTACCCTGGGACATGGTACCCTGGGACATGGTACCCTGGGACATGGTACCCTGGGACATGGTACCCTGGGACATGGTTCCCTGGGACATGGTACCCTGGGACATGGTACCCTGGGACATGGTACCCTGGGACATGGTACCCTGGGACATGGTACCCTGGGACATGGTGCCCTGGGACATGGTACCCTGGGACATGGTACCCTAGGACATGGTGCCCTGGGACATGGTACCCTGGGACATGGTACCCTGGGACATGGTACCCTGGGACATGGTACCCTGGGACATGGTACCCTGGGACATGGTACCCTGGGACATGGTGCCCTGGGACATGGTGCCCTGGGACATGGTGCCCTGGGACATGGTACCCTGGGACATGGTACCCTGGGACATGGTACCCTGGGACATGGTTCCCTGGGACATGGTACCCTGGGACATGGTACCCTGGGACATGGTACCCTGGGACATGGTACCCTGGGACATGGTACCCTGGGACATGGTGCCCTGGGACATGGTACCCTGGGACATGGTACCCTGGGACATGGTGCCCTGGGACATGGTGCCCTGGGACATGGTACCCTGGGACATGGTACCCTGGGACATGGTACCCTGGGACATGGTACCCTGGGACATGGTACCCTGGGACATGGTACCCTGGGACATGGTACCCTGGGACATGGTACCCTGGGACATGGTACCCTGGGACATGGTACCCTGGGACATGGTACCCTGGGACATGGTTCCCTGGGACATGGTTCCCTGGGACATGGTACCCTGGGACATGGTACCATGGGACATGGTACCCTGGGACATGGTACCCTGGGACATGGTACCATGGGACATGGTACCCTGGGACATGGTACCCTGGGACATGGTACCCTGCCCGGGACATGGTACCCTGCCCGGGACATGGTACCCTGCCCGGGACATGGTACCCTGCCCGGGACATGGTACCCTGCCCATTAAGGGGACATGGTACCCTGGGACATGGTACCCTGGGACATGGTACCCTGGGACATGGTACCCTGGGACATGGTACCCTGGGACATGCTACCCTGGGACATGGTACCCTGGGACATGGTACCCTGCCCGGGACATGGTACCCTGCCCGGGACATGGTACCCTGGTACCCATGGTACCCTGCCCGGGACATGGTACCCTGTGGGGGTTAACAATTTCGCTGTGGGGGTTTTCATTGACGGTCATTTACGACGTCAGTTTTTACATTTGAGTGAATCTAGAGCTTCTGTATGCTGTATGTATAGTGTATCTGTCGGACTGTCACTCAAAAAGGAATCACACGACTAAACTTTGTTAATTTGGTTTTCATGGTCGGTGATTTTATTTAAGATGTTAATTTTCAGGTTTGCAGGAATCTCTAGACTGTCTTTAAAACTGACATACAGTACAGACAACTACGTCTTGTGTTGTGACTTTAAGGTTTCAATTTCTGTAATCTACGAAAAATTCTGACCTTACAGTAATTCGATTAAATAAAAATTTGATATTATTTTTTTTTATTTTCGTGAAAATTTGCAGGGTACCATGTCACCTTACGTTTACCTTACATAATTATTGATTATATTATAGTATATACTGTAGTTTATCGAAACGAAAGATACAATATCAAGATACACACCAAATGGATGCCGTGTGGAAGAGTTGTTCGCATACAACATCCCGTCCGGATATGAGATACTGTATTACATACATTACAACATATCGTTCGGTTGAGTTGTCCACATTATCATCAGGACGAGTTGATTTGGTTCAAATTGGCGGATTAGGGCCATGTTGTTAAGGAAATAGATTACATAAAGTTAACTAAACCCTAATCGCTTATCTTAAAATGAAATGCATAGCCTACTGTATTTGTCATTGCAGCACAAAAATATCCAGCTATGCATTCCGAGAATTGGTAAAACAATTGTTTTATCCTAAATAGTTGGCATTCTCCATTTACAGTAAGCCCTATCTACTGTAAAGGCTTGGTTGTTATTGGTTGGCTCATAAACTTGTTTCAATAAGTTTCTATAGAATGTTATTCAACATTATAGCAATGCCCATAGAAATATATTGCATTAGTCCTATACGTAACACCCCCACCAGTAAATAACATTAGTTCTATATGGAACGCCCCTTAAAATATTTCACATTTAGTTCTATAGGGGAACGCCCCCTAAAATAACTACATAAAGGTATAATCAACACAGATTCCTCACTTGATCCGACATTGTTGCATTTGTGATATATTTACAAAAAATATTAAGTATTAACCCAACACAAATTCGCAGTTACTTCAATTTCTTCAACAATCTCTCACAAGTAAGTAAAATTATGTATATACAATATTTGTTTTTTTTTTTTTTCGCACAGGACGAAGCGAGCTTAACATCGATAGGTTGTACAACCACAGCAGAAAGGGGGTGGGGGGGCTGAACGCAATAAAAATTCATCCCTCTCCAGGGGAAATTGGACACTAATAACAGGTGATTACTTTCAAAAGTAAACTGTAACCTGTTCTATTGTGTTTAGTTTATTGTTTGGGTTAAAATAACGTGCCACTGTACGCAATTTGCCAAGGCGTGATTTGCGTCTAGCCTCCCCCCCCCCCCCCCCCTGTCTCAACTTCAGTATTTCAAATTCAAACTCTAGCGGAAGAATTGAGAACTGTAGTACCCCCATGCAAATTACATTTAATTTTTGAATTTTTAATATTTGACAGACTATAATATAGTACTTCATGTGTTCCAAGATTGGTTAAATTCTATCAAATATTGGGTTATTAACCTTCAAAGATTAGGCAACTGCTAGACCACGGTTGAAACAGTGGTTCCCAAATGTTGCGTTAGCTAATCGCAAACTGGCGTTATGTTACACATGAGCTACCGAGTTTACAGTGGCAGACTACTCTCGTACAATGACTAGGACAATGATACATACTGTATACTTTACAGGCCCCAGACTGGCAAAATACCGTTTAGTCCACGTCTAAATAATGGTTCTTAAATTTTCCTATTGTGTATTATTATTTGATTCTGCAGATAAATACAAAATGGAACAGAGCCGAGAAGAATTTATTGTGATGTGTCGAACCGCGATCCACGACAAAGAGTCCGGGTCGTACGAGGAACTTTACCAAATTCTCCTGCGTTGTTTCGTCCGTGCCGATAAAGAAATGGTTGGTAAAGTGAGTCTAGACAACATCGACACCCTTATAGAGGAGGCAGCAGCCCTCCCGAGAAGGTACGGATTCGCACCCAAAAGTGAAGATCTATTCCCAGACGCTGCAGCTCGTAAAGCATCGAGAGAGAAGATGTTTAAAGAGATGGATGTTGAGAAGGAGGGATATATTTCTTTGGATAACTGGATTAACTTCGCAGTAGAACATATTGCCGGTAAAGTTGCAAGTAACCTACCAAAGGATCACCTTGGTGGAACCACCCAAGAAGTCACCAAGGAAGAATTCATAACGTTTATCAAGAAAGCAGTAGATAAATCAACACCCGAATACCGGGAGTTGTATTTCTTCCTTCTGAAGTCCTTCATGAGAGGCGACACAAACCGCAATGGAGAAATAGATGCGGTTGAGTTCGATAAAATGATTGAAGATGCGGCCCAGGCCCCGAGGAGATTCGACTTGGCGCCGAAAGCATCTGAGATGTTTCCGAGTGATAAGGTGAGTTAATTAAAGAGCTGTTTTGCTGTGATAAAGATATAGGCTTAGGTTATCGGTGAATGTGAAAGCCCCTCTGATCTATTTGCAGTAACCTACCTGCATATAGGCCGCCAATATCTAACTAAACAAGGTTCAATACTCAGGAACTATCCAACCCTTATTCTCTCTCTCTCATTTTCCCACTGCTAATTGCTACATCTTTACTAATGGACATAAAATTGCGAAATGTTTGCAATATAAAAACCGTTGATTACCGGTATAGTTTAGGGAGAAATAATTGTGTAAACTTCTGTATAATATTAAATACCACATCTGTCAAGTTCGAGAATAATGCTATATAATTTAATTTATTTTTCAGGCTAGATTTACCGCGCGAAAGCTTCATTTTGACTCTATGGATGTTAACAAGAACGATGGAATCTCATTTGATGAGTGGCTTCATTTTACATTCAATCATATCGTAAAGAAAGTGGCGTCGCTAACTTAGGTACTACAGTACATTATCCATTAAAAACTTTGTAAAAGACACTGTTCGTTGAATTATTTACATAATGGTTGTGCACTAAAATATGTATTATTATTAATATACTGTAGTTTTCATTTCACTTAATTATTTCTTAATTAATACACTTATTTCACTTTCCTGTTGGCCTAAATGCTATACATAGTGTAACATATAAATATGAACCTACCTCTAGTATAAGAAGATGACCGGATGCTAAATTCTTATACAGTAGTCCCACAAGAAATGATAACAAATAAGTTGGAGCTACTGTAGTTCCCAAAAAGGATAACCAAACATTCTATGGTTCTTTTCAGAGAATCTCATTGATATACTGTAGATTGTTGCAAAGCTATACATAGAATTCTATTAATTCGCAATGGATCCTTTTTATTATTTTTTTATTTAACTACATACGATTATAATAATTTAATAATATACTTTTACTGGATACTTTTAATGGATCTTTTTGATAGACTGCTACGCGGAAATCAAAATGGGTTCCGTAAAGGTCATAGGGCCATTGATCCCATTTTGGTACTTACAGTAGAAGGATAATTGAAGAGTTATCAAAAAAAGAAAGACAGGCACCTGGCTGTTATCTTTGTTGACTTCTTGAAGGCCTTTGATTTACATGGTGACACAGATCCATTGGAAAACTCCTACTGGCTCGAGGAAAGTCGAGGAAATCTTGCCAAGTACCTAACTGATCTAGACATTGCTGATGACTTAGGAGTACTCTCATAATCACTAGAGGGATCTCAACGGCTCATCAGTTCATCAGAACAGGTTGCTACTAGTGTTGGTCTTTTTGTTAAATCCAAAAAGACCAAAATTTTGACAGCGCCAATAAGAGGTAAGGGTTAATACTCCAATAGGTGAAAACATAACAGGTAAGGCAGTAAGGCCTGAAGCTGTATTCAGATATTGGTAATGCAGTAATGTTCTCAAGCATCAACTCACAGATGTACTGGTAACCGGTAAGATGAAGACAAACCGCAAGGCCATATAAGGCCATGCCAAAACTATCCTACATCAGTACATGTAGGAATACATAAACAAACATGAGGGCAAACGGGCCCATCATGGCGCAGTTAACTTTGAAAGTCCTCAGCAAAGTCTCTGACTGGATGAACTCTCCGTATTGTGGCCATTCTTCACATTAGTCGTAATTTTTTCATATAAATAGAAAACTTGATGAACAGCTGAGAAATAAGTGTTCAAAGATTGCAAGAATTATTGTTCGGTGCAGGCCATTTATTCAATTTAATAAATACACAAAATTTTAAAACGTGTTATTTATTTTATGATTGAAACTCACTTGTCCAATGTATTTTCTGGGTTATTTGATTGGCATCACAATCCCTCGGGGTTTAATAGACTATCAGTATTCGATCGATCTTGAACTCTGTCACCATCGTTCCGGGTTTAATAGACTCCATCGCCATTGTTCCGGGTTTAATAGACTCCGTCACCATCGTTCCAGGTTTAATAGACTCCGTCGCAATCGTTCCAGGTTTAATAGACTCCATCGCCATCGTTCCGGGTTTAATAGACTCCGTCGCCATCATTCTGGGTTTAATAGACTCCGTCGCCATCATTCCGGTTTAATAGACTCCATTGCCATCATTCCTGGCTTAATAGATTTCGTTGCCATCGATCCTTCTTTTAATAATCTATTTTGTACCGGTATCTGATAGTCCAGAATAAATGTATCTGTAATCTGTACTGTACTCTGTACCCCTACCCCATGGGATGTTATCTCTCTGTCTGCATGGTCTGTCAACGCAACACTCCTAGGCTGATAGGGCTGTTGTAGGCCTGTACATCAGTACATCTGTAGCGAAAACAGCTTGTACCCAAGGACAAATCTACTAGGTACAACTCTCAATTCTGTAGAGTTGTCCTTGCATTGTACCAGTAGAGATATATAATGCAAACGTCACTAGTGCCTAGCAACCAGTCCAGCTGTGAGTTGAGATACAAATTGCCAATAATAGAGGCATTGCTTGGACATTTTTAAAATAATTTTTGTACAAACTGACGTAGATTTACCTTGGCTTTCCGATTTGTGTTTGACGAAACTGGTTAACATTTTGGGTGTGTTGGGGTGTGTCAGTGTGTGTGTGTGTGTAAAGTATAACTTTTCAGCATAAAAACACTTGAGGGTATATATTTATATACCGAGCGAGCACAGCGAGGGAGGTTTAAGTAAATAAATAAGGATCCCTAATGCTGACTAGTACCCTATTCATATAATGTCATACCGCTACGTCATTTTGGCCAACTTAGCCACCGGACCTGACCTAGCCACCTCCATCATGTACAATAAACGCAGAAAGTATTATTAAATATAGAACAAGATATATAATACATTTCCTATTCGTCAGTTTACAAAAGTGATTGGTCAACTCATAGCAATTAGCAATAATTTTAGTTCATTCAATATTGTTAACCAATGACAAACGTTTAGGAGATTAAAGGCTACCTACCTATCAACAATCATAACGCTGATGGATGGTCAAAGGTCCCACTAGGACAAAGCGTCCACTCCTAACTACATATGCCAAAGAGTCCACACATTTATCGACACTTTGAGTTCGACAATAAATATTTTATGTTGACTTTGTATTAAAGAATTTAAATAATAATATAAACAATTTCAATAGTATATAATCTAGACAGCTGCACTGATAACATATATTATAATATAATAAGAAACAATCACTTTTTTCACATCACAGCAAATAATTGTGTATTCAATGGTGAAAACAATATTTTAAAATAAGTTTAACAAATTTTAAGTGTCAAACTTTAAGATATGATAGAGGGTTAGGGTGTAAGAAAAGGAACCCTACATTCGTGCTGTAGGCCAATGGGTGGAGGTTAATCAATCAATAGCTAGATATACAGACAAGGTCGACTGAAGGTAATCAACCAAGTTTAAACAATAATACAGTAAAGATGCTGTGGGGCGAGCCACGAAAGTAAGCGAGCTTAGTGTGCCTTCGTTCTGTTGTTCTGTCAATTGATGTAATTGATGTGATTGATGGAATAATTGAAATGATTGTCGTTGGGTTTGAAGTGAATTACAGTGGTATAGGTTATTCGTCAGATAAAGTAGGCCTACAGTTGGGAAGTGGAGGCTGCAATAGCTATAAGGTAAATCCTCTACTAAAGAGTAAGTTGCCCACCAAGTTGAGAGCGCATACTATACCAACGATTTTGGAGACTTCATGTGCTGTCTTTTATTTTAGATTTAGCGGTAGTCTGCCAGTGTTTGGTTTGCATTTTGTGTAAAATAATCTGTATGGGTGGAGTGATACTTATTATTCAGAGTATATGTTGGTAATATACAACATTCAAATCCCCAAAGTTTATTCATACAGTAATTCTGCTAGTTGTACATACCATAATAGTTCAATTAACCCCAGTACTACCACCTCAGGACTGCTTGGCATATGTCGGCCAGTGGTTTCTTTAGCATCGAAATTAGTAAGTCTAAATACACTGGTCTGGTCACTCCTGCAGATGCTAGGGTTCTTTTAGCTATTCAAGTATATTTAATTGCGAATTGCCTATTGTACAAGTGTTGGTATCTAATCTCGGGTTTAGATTATATCACTTTCCCTGAAATTAAATTTAGTGTTTAGGCTGTATTTTGCGATGTAAAGTGGTTAATAGAACAGATACCGTAGGCTAGGGATTATTAATATCTAGGTAAAGGACACTGGTTACATTTGTTTATTTATAATGTAGACTATAAGCCATCAGACCGTGGCATTTCCTTATCTGGACAGCGTGAATTTATTGAATGCCGCTTCATTGGTTTTAAAATTCCGTAAATTCTCCCCATTAAGCCAGGAATTTCTAAATTTCTGGTTATTAAGTGTCTTATAAAATTACCCTAAAATTGTCCATGTAACTTTCATTTATTGTTTATTTAGAGATTGCGCAATCTCAACCCGAATCGTACATGCGTAAGTAATTAGTAGAATTAAGTAACTTGGGCTGTAGAAATATTACTATTTAGTGTCATTGATAATTCTCAATTATGAGCGTTACCCTATCATTACTGTAACACCGAATCTGACATTCAGAAATAATAACAACTATTTCAATATAGTCTAAACCCACTATGGGTCTAAGCCTGTCATTGTAAACTAATCCTATTGCTTAATCACTGCAATAAAGTAAATGGAAATAATTCCAGTAATCTGATATAATCTGTGTTTATTAATTTTTAGAATTACTGGTACTTACAATAAGCTTATTATATTCTTATATAATTTAGGCTGATCATGTATATTGGTACTCAGTGATTAATACAGGTCTTCTGAAATATCGGATATATATACTATCTACATAGTGTACACTGGTACTTTACTGTGATATATTTATACTACAGTATATAATATGTAATTATTATAACTATAGGCCTAACAGTTCCAATACTAATTAATATCAGACATACTGCTGTATTGCTGTAATATTAATAGGCAAATAGTTCCTAAGTCATCAATATGTCTGACTCTAAACGTCCTTTGTCTGACAGCATAGACCAGTTTGCTGCCCAAATAGATTATGGAGAGTCGACGGATGCGGTATTTTCTCGTGGTGAAGAAGATGTGACACCTGAGGCACCACCTAAGAAAGACGCTATCGATACTTATCTATCTGATTATCAGAGATTCATTGGAGATAAAGAATTGGGACGATGCATAGCTGTTTTCACCCCAGAACCGAGGGAACATTTAGAGTGTTGGAAGGACTCGATGACGAGATGGCAGTGGCCATGCAAGCCAAGATGGAGAGTGAACTGAAAGCCAAAGAAGACGCTAATAGCGTAAGAAGAGAGTTAATAGAATCAGAAGCAGAGGCCAAAAAGACACAAAAGTCATCAGAAGCCGAGGCCGAAAAGACAAGAAAGTCAGCCAAAGCAGAGGCTGAGGCAAAAAGGATAAGAAAGTCAGCCGAAGTGGATATAGAGAAGTCAAGAAAGTTAGCCGAATTAAAACTGGAAGCTATCCAAGAACAGCAGAAATCGTGAAGAAAACAGGAGTATATCCAGGCTAATACCAGGTCCAAGGCGTCTCCTAAGAAATATGGATTCATGACTTCCTCGGATGAAGGCACATAATCTGATTGTAAGAGTTATAGATCCAACTCTACTACTAGGATCGGCATGCTGCATTGCAGCTGCATTTTTAAGATTGCTGTGCCGGCTTGTCAACAAAATTGCGCCACCACAACTCCCAACCTGACTTCCGGATCCATGATCCCAGGTAACAGAAGTCGTCCACATGCTCAAGCATACGCTTTGAGCTTATGCTCATCTGGTCAGAGACTTGCTGAGGACTTTCAAAGTTAACTGTCAAAATTTTGGTCTTTCTGGAGTTAATAAAAAGACCAACACTAGAAGCACCCTGTTCTAATGAGCTGGAGGAGCCGTTGGGCTCCCTCTAGTGATTCTGAGAGTACTCCTAAGTCATCAGAAAAGTCTAGTTCAGTTAGGTACTTGGCTGGATTTCCTCGACTTCTGGAGCCAGTAGGTGGAGTTATCATCACCCCATCATCATTATGATGATCTAAGGACATGCGTAGAACATAGTCAACCACAATTAGGAACAAGAATGGTGCAAGTGTGTCTCCCTGGAGGACGCTCCATAACACTTCAAATGGTTCTGTGTCACCGTCAACAGTAGACACAAATGTTGTCGAACCATCGTATACTGATCTGATTGCTGCAATAATTTCATCAGGAATCCCATATAATGAAAGTATGCTGAACATACTTGAACGATGGACTGAATCAAAGGCCTTGAAGAAGTCGACAAAGATAACAGCAGACAATGTTGCAACAGAGACGACCAGTCATGCCGCGGCAAGGCAGATTTCGTTGTTCTGCTAGCACGCAGACTAAGTCTTACCTTGGCCACAATAAGGCAGTGATCACTGGAGAAGGGTCGAAGTGTAAATGCAATATAGTCTTGTATAGAACTCCATCAGTAGCTGCTTGTAGATTGAGGTAGAAATTTTCCACCTCCTCTACAGGGGCAACATTAGTTGGATAGTAGCACACAATCAGAACCACCTTAGGAAACTTCTTAGCCAGTCTTCCAGAACAGGAAAGTGGCAACGGATGATGCGGTTAGAGATTTGGTCTATTTTGTCCAATTCTGCATGTGCAGTTGGATTCATCAATAGACCAATTCCACCATTGCCACTATCATCTGCTGACGCGAGAGCGAGTCGCCAACCCCCCCCCCCCCCCCCCCATGTCCTTAATGAGAACCTCATCAGTCTGACCAGTATGCATTCGGTGCTCTTGAACACCCACTGCACTAAGATAAAGCTTATCTGCCAAGGCAGTCAGCTCACCTTGTCGCATTGGGGACCCGAGTGTCAGGGTGTTTACTGAGGCTAATCTAGTGACTTGCCTCAGATTCACCAATGGCTTTGTTGGTCGGGGTGGAACATGAGAGTATCCTCCAATTCCAGAATCCCTCCCCCCCTCTCAATCTGGCTCCCTGGTGACCCCGGTTTGGGCCAGAAAGGTCATCAGGAAAGGGACTCAAAGAATTGTTGACTGCTCTCTCTCCAGTAGGGGGTGAGGCCTGTATAACTGACGCCTGTGAGGCCGATTGCGTCCGGTAATTCCACTGGCCTCTAGTGGCCGGACCTCCGCATCACTAATGTAATCCATAGTGGGGGTTGGAGGGTGCTTTTTTGCCGAGTCAGTTCTCGGGGCAAATACCACACCCTGGTTTGCCATTCCACAGGGTGGGTGTCGCAGTAGAGTCAGATATGAGGCCCATCACCCATATCTACTCTGGCGCACATGACCCACCATTGGCTGTGCAGCTCATCTGCTGGATCATGCCCTGTACCCCTGCTGCCAGGTGCAGGTCAACTGGTACAGGTGAAGATCCAACTCAAATGGATGCAGAAAATCCCCGATAGGACGCAAGTTGCCTAACTTGCCCCCACCTGCGCAAAGAGAGTTGGCTGACCAAGACTTAAGGTCTGATGATTTAATACCGACAAATATTCCATCCAGTAGGCTTCCCACCATCCTGGAAAAACCAGAATTAAATAGGCCAGTTGTTAGGACTGTCCTGATTTATGAAACTCCCTTTTTTTACAACCTGATTTGAAATTTCCTTTAGCGAAAACCAATCTGCCCCTGACTAATATCAGAATCCCAGAGACTGCTGCTAATACTCAAGGGGGGCAGATAGTCCTCCTTTGGGGGAGGATTGCCACCCATCTCTCAGCAACCCCAACCGCTTAGCGCCGCATTGTCGGCAAAGTATGAAGAATCGGAGCAGTGGGTCGAGGAAAGGCAGAGAGAAGTAGGGAGAATGATTGATGAATTCTATCAAGCAAGGGAACAAACCGTAGATCAATTAAGGGATTTAGAAGGTACTATGAAATCTTTAAAAGGTAACGTAAGAGCACATCAAATTGAACTGCAAGAAGTACAACTGCAGATAGCTTTAGATAGCGATAGGCTAGCCACCTCCGGTAACTATATTGAAACCTTCCTGGTCTGTATCGAATAATGTGCAAGGTGTGGAGCCTAAATGCATATACACTGCTAGTGATATTGAAACCCCTATAGATAATGTCATCAATAGACAAACTCATAATGATACTCCTCATATTCCTTCAAATTATCCTCATAAAACGTATTTGGATAATTCCATATTAGATAATACAATAGCTCAGGAAACTTTCATCCATCAGATGGCCAGAATGGAGGCCCGTCAAGCGGTATCAGTGGGAGAGTTCAAGAAGTTCAATGGAGATGAGATGAAGTGGTTACCGTTTAATGAATATTATATTGAATGGGAGAATCTTTTAGGCTCGTTAACCAAGGAATGCCTGTTCACCACCATGGGTGATCTTCCACAGTAAACCCTTCCACTCTTTTTCCCAAGTTGCCTTGGTTCCCATTTATCGACCACTGAAGGATGAAAGCCGGGGTTGGGCTAGGCTGCAGCATTTAAAGCACAGTGCCCAAACAGTGCTGCCCCATCTAGGGATCGAACCCGGGCTCTCTAATCGGAAGCACAGAAATGTCACCACTAGACCATGCTGCTGCTTAATGAATATTATAAAGATAACATATAATACTCTGTATTATTGAGCGGTGAAAAACTGAGATTCCTCATCGAATGTTTGGAAGGTCCTCCCAAGTTGATGGTGCTAAAGTTCATTGGACATCCGGACGGATAAAATTAAGTCTAGGATGCCCTTAATATCAGGTATGGGAACTGAACTAATATACCTATGTATTTGTATGCTAAATTAGTAGCCCCCAGGAAAGTCCCCAGTAATAGAATTATAGAGTTTTCGGATGAGATTCAGGAAATCTGTAGACAGTTAGACTGGTTAGATCACTCTGTGTACCAAAGTTTAATGGTAGTCAGAGCTGTAGCTGCGTCCTTTCTCAAGGGCGGCGTAGGGCGGCATTGGGATAAAAGGGTTCTATACTTTGAGGATCATCATAGGATAAATCCCAAAATGGTTGATCTTATTGAGTTCCTAAAAGGAGAGCTGAGACTACAACTTATTAGACAATCTAGAGAAAAGATTCCGGAAACTAAGGTAATTGAGAAACCCACTACTAGATGTAGGATGACCCCATTGTATTATACAATATTGTTATTTTGTTATACCAAATACCTATTGTTATACCGAATACGAGAGTCAAACATCAGTAGATGAGGATAGTGGCAAAGATACCTCTGAGGTAAACTACAACAAAAGGAAGGAGGTAGGAATAACAAATAGTAAGTTGGTAAGGTCCAAGGAAGATTATAATAGAACTACACCTACTTCACTTAAGAGGACTTATAATAAAAAACAGGAAAAGAAAGCTTGAGTCCAAAGCACCTAAGCACCTTAAACCAACAAAGTGTGTATTGTGTGAGGGATCCCATCGTCTGAGTACATGTGAATACTTCTTAAAGAAAGATCTTAAAGAAAGATGTAGTATAACATGGGAGAAAAGGTTATGTTATAACTGTTTGAGGCCAGGTAACCAGAGATGGACTTGTTATTCAGAGTCTTAAAAAAAAGTGCATCCTGTGTGGAGCTAAACACCACTCTTTGCTGTGCAGTGAATTCGACAAGGTAAGTGAACCGGAAGTATATGTTCATTTTAGTGATGTAAATGATACTGATCACAGTTCAGAAATGGAGGGCTTCTATACAGATAGTTCTCCGATGAAAACTAGACGTGTTATATGATCCATGCAGCCATCTATCGAGCTCTCACCCATGAGGCTTCTATTGAAGATGAGGAGGCTTAACAACCCAACTCTGATAAACAAGTCTTGTGGAAGGTCTCGCAACAACCGGTTGGCATTCGAGAATTTCCCGTGGTGCAGCTCAGGATATATGGACAAGTAAGAGTTTAGTAGTAAATGCCCTCCTTGATTCAGGTAGTACAGACACCTTCATTGACAAAGACTTAACCAAAGATATCTTTGCAGGTTTGGAAATCTATAGTAGAAACAGACTTCTATGTGGGATCTCTATCTACCCCGCAAGATCAAAAAGGTAAGGATAGTATAAAAAAGATTAAATTGGTGGCTATTAAGAACTTTGCAGCCAGTCAGGTAGAACCTTATGATTGGGATGAGGAGAACTTTTCCAGTCAGTATAAGATCCCCAGATTTAAGACTGACTATCCAGGAGTCCAGAATGTAGAACGGAGAATATCTTCATCAATGTAGAGGATGAGGAAACAATCCCAGCTGAGGAAACTCCAGCTGAGGATAATGTCATAGGACCACTCACAGAAAATCAAGCCTGGTCTAATCAAACAGAATTATGTAATCTAATTCAACAGAACAACGAATTATTAGCATATGACGATGATGAACTCAATGATGTGGAGGAGCGATACAATACGATGCTGAGAGATGAACATGTGTTAAGATTCTTCACTCAAGAAGCTGTGGAACCTAACTCATACAATAAAACTCTCTCTGTAAAGGAAGAGAGAGCTAAACAAATCCAAGCTACGATGACATGCTGCTACCTTAAGGAAGAGGGCCGTTATGAGATAGGTTTACTGTTCAGGAAATGAGAACCCAGCTTCATTAACAATTGACCATTGGCCATTAGTATTATTTAACACATAATTACGTTCCCAAACCCAGTAAATCCAACGAAGTCCAGGTAATGTTTGATGGCTCCACCTTATGCAAAGGCCAGTCCCTGAACTCAGAACTATTGCCGGGACCCAACTTACTACAATCGCTGTTGGGAATTTTATTATTTTATTTTATTATTTTATTATACTCCACTGCATTTGCCTCTGACATCGAAGGCATGTTTCTTCAAGTCAAGGCATTACAACAGGATAGGGATAGCTTACGGTTCCTATGGTGGACCAAACAGAACCAGTAGAGTACTGGATGACTAACCAGGCTTTTGGCATTATCTTTAGGCCGTCCGACGCTTGCTCAGTGGTGCATACCACTGCAGATGAAAATCAAGACGCCTTCCCTATATGGAGGATAACATAAATCCCTACCAACAGTGGATGAAGTGACCGAGGTTGGCAAGGGAATGGTAGAGTGTCTCCAACATGGTGGATTTCGATTAACCAAGTTCACCAGCAACTCCCGTGAGTTTCTGGAGGCAATCCCAGTCGAAGAGAGAGGCGCTAAAGATCGTGACCTCATTAAGGATGACCTCCCAGAAACCAAGACCCTCAGTTTAAATTGGGACACTGAGAGATATATTCTATTCTTCCAATTAAAGAAAAGCAATAATCCTATTCGAACTAAGAGGATTTTCCTAAGTATTCGAGCACATATTTTGATCCATTGGGATTTAATTTTCCTGTAATCCTAGTTGCTTGGAGTTTAGTTCAACAGAGGTGGCTCGAGAACCACTCTTGGGATGATCCACTAAAGGGAGAACTACTAAAGTGGATGAAGTGGGAAGACTCTTTACCAACGATTGAGAACTTTAAAATTTCCCATTTGTATTTTGGTCACATTCTCCCCATTTATTCTTATCAACTCCACATCTTTGGAGATGCCAGCGATATTAGAATAGGTGTAGTAGCGTATTTGAGGGTTGAAACTCCTGAAGGAATTAAGGTTTCACTGGCTGCCTCAAACGCTTTGATCAATAACAAACTATGAGTCCCTAGAGTGGAATTGAAAGCGGCATTATACGCTACCGCCATCAGCAGGAACATCACTGAACAGATAGATTATCGTTTAGATAAAACCTTTTATTGGACAGACGCATTTCTCGTTCTGGAATATCTTACCAATGAAGTCTGCTAGTTCAGCGTCTTCTCTCACTAACCGAGTAGCTGTTATACTTAGTCGCACAGATATAGGCCAGTGGAGACATTGCCCTGGAACCATTAACCCAACAGATACAGCCTCTAGAGGAGCCACGCCAAGGGAACTAACTGAAACCCCAGACTGGTTAGGTGGCCCCGACTTCGTAAACAAACCAGAGGAGGAATGGCCCTCCCAGTTTACCATGGCTGAGATTCGACAATCCAAGTAAATCTAAACTATTCAAAACTGTGATCGATCTGTCAGTACTACATACTGCCAATGCCACTAACGAGGATCCTAATGAAGAGAGATCCAAAGATCCTCCAATGAGTCCAAAGTAAAGCAAGCGCCGATATTAGAACCAGAGATTGGAAGACAGGTATACCAGATATCTCTGAAGGACTCTCACTGATGATCCAGAGAGTGATGGCGTATTACAGTTCCTGGAACAGACTTTGTATGGCTCTGATATACCTTAAGAGGTGTTTCCATCATCAATATACAAAGTCGAAAGAAAACATCAATGCCATCCCCGGAGAAGTCAAAGAAGTCAATGCGGTGAAAGACATTCCCACTTATCGGCTATCCACTAAGTTTCTCGCTAATAAGTTCGATTACCAACTTCATTGTACAAACTTCATTGGAGCCAATAATGAGATTAAAGCTTATAAATCAAAGACTGCAACCAAAGGCAGGTGGATGATCAGTTGAAAGTGATGCCATCTAGTTGGACATTCAATGCTGCAGATGCTCTTTGGTGGGGAGGAAGTTGGGAGAGACTTATATGCAGTGTTAAGACCCCATTCCACTTTGTTGTGCCATGCTATATGTATTTCACCAACGAACTCCTACAAACGCTAATGGATGAAATTGCCCCTACCTTAACGAAAGACCGCTTATGCCAGTCTCCTCGAACCCAGATTCCTTAGAAGTATTGACAACCGTGCATTTTCTGCTCAAGAAGCCGGTTGATGCTTCCCGTGTCGGAAATCCACAATGGGGACAAATATCGCAAACAGACATGGCAACTGATGCAATTATTGTCCAGCCATTATGATAATTTTGAGAAATACTATCTCCCAACGCTGCAACTCAGAACTAAATGGTTTGCGCAGCAAGAAAATGTCAGTGCCAGTGACATGGTACTGATAGTCGACTGGAGTACTGGAGGCGTAACCATAAGAAGAAAGGAATAGTCTTCGAAACTCAACAACTCAATTGCCCAATTGGTCATCTGTGTCTGCTTGAGAGAGACCGAGAGTTATCCGGTAACTACGGCAAATAGGAAACTCTACCAACGAACACCTCCCAGATCCAGTAAATATCTATGGACTATATCTATGGTCTATGGTCTATAAGTTAATAACTTAATAAGTTAAATTATTTATGGGAGCGGGTTTGACAACCCTTTATTGGTCTTTATTTATATATTTTATTTACACCTTATTAAGTAATATAATATTATTGTAATCATTTTACTCTAATTTTATTTCGTAGAATAATTCTGTAAGTAATTATTCTGTAGTTTAATGCCATAATGTACGTATGATCTTTTAATTAAATTAGTTCATCATAATACTTATATTCTTTTAGTTAATGATGAGAAATAACTTCATTTCTTCTTTCCCTTACTGCCCGTATACTTATTATAAATAAGCTGTTTACAGTAAGATTAGTCTTTCCTATTTAAAGGAAATTATACCTTGGTTCTACTGTACTTTAGGTACTATTGGTTTAAGTAGAGTAATAGGAATGAAAAGTTCAGATCCTAGTGTCTCGGCTAAGCCAAGCTCTGGGTAGACCTTGGAAAAAGACTTGCCTCTTCTCACTGACATTGCTCCTTGCAAAATTACTATCATATTGTAGTCCTAAATAATACATATATAGTAGGAGATGTCCATTTAAGAGTGAATCTGTTAACTTATTTGACCAACTGAAATTCTTTTCGATTAAGTTATCGTGGCACCCACCAATATACATAAAAGACAACATTTCTAGAATCAGCGGTTAACATCCCCAGACATGTTCTGGAATAAATTGGTGCCCATCCTAAATTAAAATATTAAATTTACGGGAATATATTTTAAATTCATGTCCCTTTATTAATTAAAATAAATTGCCAATTGAAGACAATTTATTTAAAATTCCCAAAAAGTATTCAATTAATAGATCAAGGGAGCGGCGATTCACCCTTTTCCAACAGTGTGGGAGAACCCCCTAGTTAGCATTTAAATATCTGACAAAATTGATAAATATAATGTATAAAGGGAGTAATAATAACCCTGACTCACTTTTAAATAGCATCCCAGGTCTGTATGCATGAGAAATATCCTAATTCCACCACTAGCTTTGCAAAATGTCACCTTAGCAACAATAACGCTAGAATGAAGTATAGTAAAGAACAATAGAAAGCTTGGCTCATTGAATAGTGTATAGTATCCAGGGATACACAATAACAATGTGACATTCTGGAAAGCACTGTGACTAATGGAAAAGTGGCCAAAAATTTATGATATGTGGCACGAATGTGGATTTTATGTGTTCATAGGTGAATGTTAGTACTAAAGTGTGTTTACTCAAGGACTTCTAGAACATAGTATATATTCATTATATAATTCATTATTCATTATATAATATATACTATGTTCTAGAAGTCCTTGGTTTACTATAGTGAACCGAAATTGTGAAAAATCATCCTGTACCTGCAATAATTATCTCTATTATCTAAGCCCTTGGGATGGATAGTTTTGATTGACTCGCGCTGGTTATTGTTGTCAAGATGTAGCTAGCTACATTGTTGGCAAGGGGGTAAAGCGACAGCCGTACACAAGCACTGAGGATCTCTAGCTATCCACGGGCAGCGAGGTAGTACAGGCAGCGACGCCTGCTGGCCTTCTTACTATCATGGCCGGCGCCAGGATTTTTCTTGGGGGGTGCAGATGTTGAAAAAGCGGACCTTTTTTGTTACCATCGAAACAAAATATTACACATTGCTGCATTGCACCGGTATCAGTTTAGGCCGCTAACCTAGAAAATTTTACACTTTGTATCAGATAGTTAGAAAAAGTTAGAGTGAACCTATTAAATGATACTAAATTATGGATGCAATAAAAATTCATCCCTCTCCAGGGGAAATTCCGACACAAATAAAGTCTGATTACTCTCAAAAATAAAACTGTAACCTGTACTATTGTGTTTAGTTTATTGTTTTGGTTAAAATAACGTGCCACTGTAACCTGCTCCTTTCTCTAAATTGAGAATTTAACATTGAGGCGGGATATTAATTCGCCAAGGCAGGTTTTGCGTTTCCCTCCTGTCTCCAACGAAGTATTTTGATATAATAAACCCACCAGTATTCTAACTTATACTGTGAAATACTTCTAACACATTCAAATTAATAAATTTAAAAAATACTTAAAAATCTTACTTAAAAAATATTTAATTCAACAATAAAACAACCTAGACTTTAATTTGGTTGAACAAATGGTTGATTACTGCAGACTGCTACCGGAATATTGGATGGAGTGAGTAAAACGGAATAGATGATTTTAATTAGATCGGATTTTAATCAACCTTGATTTAACCCTATCTGGCCCGGGCTATTTTACAACGTAATTGGCCCGGGGGGGGGGGGGGGGTCATTTTAGATCTTGGCTCAAAAATTACAATTTTGATGGTATAAGGGTTTACGAGCTCGCTGGTCACGATGAAACTTGTTTAAAATATTTTCTGGCGATGCAACCATCATTTTTGGTGCTATTTTGGTCCCCCAGGACGAAACGTAAGTAAAAAAAATATAAAATTAACAAATTTGTGTTTGTTTTGATAATTCTGAATGTATACGGGTTTTCGAGGTCGCTGATCACGATGAAACTAGTTATAAATATTTATGGTAATTCAAACCCAATTTTGGTGCCATTCTGGTGCCCCAGAACGAAAAGTAGAAGTAGCACAAAATTTTAAATTGTACAATTTTGCCTTTGGTTGGGTAATTCTGAGGCTATACTGTTTTTCAAGGTCGCTGATCACGATACAACTCGTTAAAAATCATTCGTGGTAACAAACTATCATTTTTGATCCTTGTCTGGTGGGACGAAAAATACAAGTAGCAAAAATTTTCAAATGGCAAAAATCGAATTTGGTTGGATAATTATTAGTATTATTATAATAGTATTATTAGTATTATTATAACAGTATTATTAGTATTACACGAAAATCGTCAATACCATAAACACTAAATGAGGGGAAGTTCCAGGCGCATCCTTCGTGTTTGCTTCCTAGCAAACACATCCACAGCGCTGGAGATATTGAAATTAAAGTCATAATGTATTGCGAGAACGGCCAGATTGGACAGCCTCTCAGAAAGCATTGTTTTACGGTTGAAAGTGTCCAGCCAGACGTCTAGCTGCTGATAAGCTACGCTCACATTCCGAGGAGGTCACAGGCAAGGTACATACCGGTTACGGTTACGGTTACGGTTGGCGGTTACGGTACCGTACCCATGCAGCTAAACTTAGATTTTAGGCAATTGCATCTTACAGCCTATAATAATTCAGGAAAATCGGCTGATTATAACAGCATCAAACCAGCTATTTAGTATAAAAGTATACAGGAAGTAGGACAGTACTGGTGGTCTGGTATTGCTACCAGTAGTATAATACTAAGGTTGAATTGAATTGCCGATCTATTGTCTGTTAGTTGCTTGTTGCTGCTATCCGTACATAAAAGTATACAGGAAGTAGGACAGTACTGGTGGTCTGGTATTGCTACCAGTAGTATAATACTAAGGTTGAATTGAATTGCCGACCTATTGTCTGTTAGTTGCTTGTTGCTGCTACCTGTACTAAACACTAAACCGAAAGTAAATGAACTAAACATTGAAAATATATAAATAACTTGCAGGTAATGTAATAGAGGTGTAGTGTGTAGTGGTATCGGTATGATGTTCACTCTTGACAGCAAGTAATACCAGAACACCCAGTAATATAAATGGACAGAAATCTGATTAGAATAAGATTCAAGTGACTGTGTGTTCTTTTGGTTTAATAATTACACAAAAAATTTTGTATTAGTCCACAATGAAAATATATTCGTCCAATTGCGGACCTTTTCTCACTTTTTGGGGGGTGCAGCTGCACCCCTTGCACCCCATTGGCGCCGGCCATGCTTACTATAACTATATCAATAAACTCCCACGTATACACGATGACGAACTTGATAGAGGAGGATCTTAATATTAAGGAGAGTTATACTCAACCTCTACAAGCACTCTACTAAAGTCTATTAAGCGGTGATGCTAGTAAATACAGCGGATTATGGCTGCTACATTGAACCACCGATGACTGAAGAAGAACTCCAGCGTGAATTAGATTATCAAAAATTCCGTATCGTATTAAATATCGGTAAAGATGCTTGTAGGAGTTGCGACTATAAGCGATTTACTCCCGCAACTGAAAGATGTGTGAAGTAGAACCCTCCGGAAAATATAGGCCTACTATCCCAGTTGTAACGCCTGGGTAAACAAACACCTTACGTCCCTTAGTGGTACACAATTCTGGGGTTAAATATTGGCTACTGGAATATAAGAATATATAGATGATATCCAAGATGCATATAATGTAGAAGTTAAATGAATGAAGATAAGTTGATTCTACCTATGTGTGATCCTAAGAGCAAATGGAATACCAGAATTAATCATTGCCGACATTGGATTGATATAATGTGACACAGAGGCTCGGGTACTCTCGCTAGAGATTGTAGGGCATTCTCCCCTTGCACCTTTACCGTATTTGGACTTACCGCTCCCAGTTCTTCATCGCCCGGATAACTTAATATTGCTACTGTGACAAATATGGGAGAATCTTTTAGGCTCGTTATGCCAAGAATACCCGTTCACTTTCACTCCAACAAGAAACCATTCCACTCTGTTTCTCAAGTTTCCATGGTTCCAATTTATTGACCAGTGAAGGTTGAAAGCCTGGGTAAAGCTAGTCTGCAGCATTTAAAGCCCCATGCCCAAGCAGTCCTGTTTTGTCCTGGGATCGAACCTGGTTATCATTTATTTAAAAAAATAATTAAACTGTAAATTTTTGGGAGAACTATGATTATTTTGGAAAATTATAATTAAATTAGGAAACTAGTATTCGGTAGCGGTAGGGTTATATAACACCCCTCCTGTGCCTGCATACTGTTCTATTCACTATACAGTTCTGTACTCATAGTTGCATAAAATATTCAGAAATTCAATTATTCTAAAAATAATTGACATACCGGTATTTACCATAGGCTTATTATATTTATTTCTATAAATTTGAGCTGAAATCATACCGGTATTCTGTAATTAATTCTAGTCCATAATTATACTTATATACTATAAGTGTAAGCTGTATACCGGTATTCACGATAGGCCTATTATATATTTATATATATTTGTGCTAAAATTATATACCGGTACTCTGTGACAAATCTAGTCTGTAATAATACTTATATATATATTATAAGCATACCGGTATTCTAATATATTGTATATATATCACGTTACACTAAGTAACGGTATCGGTAATAAATCGCTAGGCTTGCGGTCATACTGAATTACCAGACTTGCTTTAACTGAAACTATAGTAGTAGACATTCAACTGTATAGCTAAACATGTCTGACACTCAGCAAAACCTGTCAGACAGTCTGATCGATACAACTATCTGTGACTCAGATAGGAGTGTGGAGCGATTAAGAAAGGAGTTCAGCTCACCTCCTACTGCAAAAAAGGTCATCCCTCCAGTAGTATCAGACCCTAGGCTAATCCACCATAGGTCCATCATAGGTACTCGGGCACAGGTCAAACGGAACCAAGAGGCAGTTGTCCTATCGCAGCAACATCTTGGTCAAGAACCTACTTCCCAGCGACCCGATAGCTCCAGTAGTTCGGATACTGTAGAGCTGACCCCCGAAGGCGGAGTGCAGATGGCTGTTACAGTCTACTCAGACCCCCTTCTTACCCTTCCTGCTGCAGTGCTAACTACTATATTCATTGCGGTGGAGGAACATCAAGCCGACTGGGCGAGGAATAAGCGAGCGACCCAAGATAATTATGCTGGATACGCCAGGGAAGAATTGATGTCTATTGTCGAGTCACAATGGAACTTTCCCGGACTCGGACTCCCGTTGGATCTGTCCGAGGCTACTTGGGAAGATATACACAGGATGGGAGTGGCTAAAGATACAATGGATCCAGCTGTTTGGAAGAGGTCGGCAGCAGGATATGTGCAGGGATTCTTCGGCTCCTTGGAGCGATTGGAAGAACAACTGTTTCGACAACCTCAAGGACCTCAAGAGCAGGAAGAGCTGCTATACCAGATACGCGAAAGAACCCTACGCATACGACTAATCCTCTCAGCCTTTGAGGAAACTTCCAAAAGAAGACAGGACACGTCGCTGCAGGTTGCTGTCAAAACTTGGTTACATCGGGTAGATCTCAAAGTACAGGAAACGGCCCAGTGGAAATCCCAGCTGGCTGAGAGATCAACCTATGAAGAACTAACTGATGTCACCCTTTCTCAAGCGGAAAGCGAAGAGACCGCCGAGAAACCGCGAACTAGAGACGCTATCGACATTTATTTGTCCGACTATCAGAGATTCCTAGGAGACGAAGAGTTGAGGAGACGGCTGTTTGGACTTTCCCCTAATAGTGAAGGAACCAAGCTTGTGTTGGACTCAATCGATGCCGAAATGTTAGCTGCAAACCAAGCTGAATGTGATGAACAACTCCGCCTCACTAGAGTCCGAGAAGAACAAGTAAAGAAAGAATGGATAGAGAAAAGAAGGGTGGCAGCAGCAGCGGCGGCAGAAGCAGAAGCCGAAAGAAAAGCAGCGGCGGCAGAAGCAGAAGCCGAAAGAAAGGCAGCAGTGGCAGAAGCAGAACGGAGAGCTTCTGAGGAGACTATCCAACTGGAGTTGGAAAATCTACAAGAGACGCAAGACAGTATAAATAAACAGTTTACTGCTAATCAAATGCAGATGATGAGAAAATCTACTCCCAAGCGTCAGGGATACACATCCTCGGAGGAAGGCGAGACCACCGATCCTGAAGGCGGAGGAAATAGATCTCATCTAAGTAGGCGTAGAAAAACATATTACCGTCGCAAATTGCCTGATTTGCCCCCAGCTGTTAGAAGACAGCTAGCTAGCACAGACTTGAGTAGTATAGAACCTACAGCCCAAAGTATTAAGGTCAAAAGACTCCCTACAATAGTTGATGAGCCTGAAATAATTAGGCCTGTCGTTCCCAAAGTCACTTCTGTGTTAGAGACCCCTGTACTTCCAGAGCTTAACTCTAAATTCCCTTTACATAGTACTACACTGCCTGTACCCGGTGGAACAGTCCAAGAGAATGTCCCTGTCCAGATAGCAGAGAGAGAAATCAAAAATTTGTCTCCCGTCGTCCCGCGTCAGCCCGCTACTATGTTGGCGACTCCCGCTTCGGCGGTTGAGTGGGTGGAAGAGGGACGGCGGGGGATGAATCTCCTGCTGGGACAGATGCAGGAGACTGTCCACCAACTTAAGGGAACAGTGAGGGAAAGTAGAGCAGAGTTGCAAGAAGTGCAGCAAAGTATCGCGCTAGAACGCGACAAATTAGTCAATATACAAAAGGGCATACCAATACCCCCTGTAACATTGTGTCAACCTGTTAGGTCTGAAGTATTACATGCGCAAGGTGTGGAGCCTACACGCATCTATACTGCTAGTGAAGTTGAAACTCCTATAGCAAACCCTATTAAGGGTGATTATAGACCTGTTATTAATGATATTCCCTATAGACCTGATAATGATCCGAGAACTTTATATACCGATAATTCGATATTAAATAACACGATGGCCCAAGAAAGCTTTACGCGTCAGATGGCTAGAACAGAAGCCCGCCAAGCGGTCAAAGTGGGAGAGATCGTCAAATTCAATGGAGATGAGATGAAATGGTTACCTTTCAACGAATATTACAAAGATAGCATACAGAACTCTGTACTATCTAACGGAGAGAAACTTAGATTCCTCATCAAGTGCTTGGAAGGACCTCCCAAGTTAATGGCGTTAAAGTTTATTGGACATCCAGATGGATTAAGACAAGTTTGGGATACATTAAACATCAGGTATGGTAACAAGGATAACATAGCTAAGTATTTGTATGCAAAATTAGTAGCCCCCCGACACTTCCTTAGTAGCGGGATTATAGAGTTTTCCGATGAAATTCAAGAGATCTGTAGACAACTGGACTGGTTAGGTAAGTCGCATGAATATCAGAGTTCCATGGTCATTGGAGCCGTAGTCTCTACTTTACCAAAGGGTGGAGTATGTACGCGCTGGGACAAGAAAGTGTTGTATATGAATGAGCAGCAACGACGAAGCCCTACCATGGCTGATCTCATGTCCTTCTTAGATAATGGAGTAAAATTACAACTCATAAAGCAGTCCAGAGAGAAAACATCGGAAAATAAGGTAAGTGAGAAACCCGTTTCTAGGAGAAGGATAATACCAGTGTGTTATACTGACGACGGCGAAAGCCAAGCTTCTCAAGAAGAGGACAGCGGGAAAGACACAGCAAAATCTTACTATGACAATAAGACCTATAAAGACGTAAGTAAATACAAGTCTCGAACCAGTGACAGGAGAGAACAGGTAACAACAACTCCTCCTACGTCTCCTAAGAGAATTCACGGAAGAAAGCCCGAAGAAAGAACGAGAGTGCATAACGTTAACCAAGTTAAGGTGAGTAACATCAAACCAAAATGTGCGCTGTGCGACGGGCCCCACCGTTTGAGTGCGTGTGCTGAATTTCTAAAGAAATCCCTTGTAGACAGACGTACAGTCCTGTGGAATAAGCGGTTATGCTATAATTGCCTCAGACCAGGACATCAACGGCGAACCTGTTACTCCGACATAAAGTGTGCAAAGTGTGGCGCGAAACATCACATCTTGTTACACAGTGAGTTCGAACGAGACAGACAGAGTCAGGTAAGTGAGCCCGAACTACATGTCCAATTTAGTGACGTAAACGACACTGATCAAGAGTCTGAGATGGAAGGATTCTATACTGACGAATTCTCCGATGCCAATGAATCCTGTTATCTAATAAATACCGCAGTGTATCGAGCCCTTACTTACGAAAAGGACATCAACGATGAGTTTCCCCCAACTACTTTCGCCAAACAACCATCTTGGAAAGCTCCAGCTTCCAACGTAGGAATCAGAGAATTTCCTGTAGTTCAAGTAAGAGTTCACGGTCTTAACAAAGGCTACATAGTGAACGCCCTCCTTGACTCCAGCAGCACAGGAACATTCATCGATCAAGAACTAGCCGAAGATATCTTTGCTGGACAACCCAAGTTCCGGACTAAATTGAATATGTCAGGAATTATGCAGGTTTGGAAATCTACCATAACGGCAGATTACTATGTAGGTGAGTTGTCCACCCCCCAGGATAAATTAGGAGCACAAAGTATAAGGTCAGTAAAAATGGTGGCTATAAAGAACTTCGCTACTACCCAAGCAGACCTTTATAATTGGGACGAGGATGAGAGCATCCAACATCTTAAGATACCTCGATTCCAGACAGATTATCCTGGAGTGCAAATACTCATCGGCCAAAACGCGCATGAGGCGCTCGAGCCATTGGAGAAACGGCCTGCTCAACCGCAGCCACTGCAAACCTATGCGGTAAGAACTAGAGTAGGTTGGTACTTCACTGGCCCTTCCCGTAGAACTCTCAAAGAGAGATTACCTCAACAACAGGTATACCAAGTAAAGGAATGGGAAGTGGAGAGCAGTGATGTGGACGATCCAACTGAGGGAACACCATACTCCTCAGATAATGATGATATTAACTCCAATGTAGATCAACGGAGACATTGCCTTGGGACGATTAATCCAGCCGACATCGCTTCCAGAGGAGCAACTCCTCGAGAACTGATAGATACTCCAGGCTGGTTAGGTGGATCCGACTTCTTAAGTAAAGAAGAAGAAGAATGGCCTCCTCATCTTGCCCCGGCGGAGATTAGACAGGCCAAGGGAGCGGAGAAAATAATACAACAACTCAATCCCCCAGCTGGTCGTTTATGTTTACTGGAAAGAGACCGAAAACTGTCCGGAAACTATGGAAGGCAAGATACTCTTCCTACGACTACTTCCCTAATCCGACAAATATCTAGGGACTCCATAACGTGATAGCATGTGGAGTGGGCGTGTGACTATATCATTTTATATTTGTTTTTATTTTATATTTATGTATGTATTATTATGTAATTTTAATATAATCGTTTTCTTTAATTTTATTTAGTAGAATGTTATTTTAGAATATTTAGTAAATTAGTGCAATATATTAGTGTTTATTACGTATTTAATTACTTACAATATATTTAGTGCGACGGCAAGAAATAATTATTTTTCTCTTTCCTTACTGTCCGTATTATATTATAAATGCGAGACTATAGTAAGATGAAATGTCCGTACTTCTTAAAGTACAATAAAGCCACTACTATATTTAAGTATTATTGGTAGGCAGAGTATTAGGAATACAAAGTTCAGATCCTCGTGTCTCGGCTAAACCAAGCTCTGGGTAGACCTTGGAAACGACTTGCCTCTTCACACTGACATTGCTTCGTGCGATATTGCTCTTCTACCTAATAACAAATAATACATATAGTAGCGTGATGTCCCTCTAACAGTAGCGTAAATCGCAAATAAATCTGTTAAACTTTTTGACCATCTGTAATTCTAGTCGATTAAGATATCTTAGTATTTATCGATATTCTTAGAAGGACTATTTTATAGAATTAAGGATCCTAAGTCCCCAGATATGCTCTGGAATAAAATTTGTGTCAATTTAACATCAAATAATAAAATTCACGGGAATAAATTTAAATTCATATTCAAATGAATTTCATAAATTGTCATTTGTGCAATTTATAACATTCCCAAAATTCCAGTAATTAATAGATCATGGGAGCGGAGATTCATATTGAGTGTACTAGAGTGCGAGAATCTCCAACATATAGTCAATAGCCGATAAAATTTATAAAATCATGCATAAAGAGGGTATTGACAACTAAAGAATTACTATTAAATAACATCCCAGATCTGTATGCATGAGAATTACCCTAATTCTACCGCTAGTTTTCCATAATGTCACCATGGCAACACCCACGCTAGAATTAGAAGCAAGTTAAAGGAACAATAAAAGGCTTGCCCCATTGCGTAGCCTAAGAGGATACATAGCGCACTATTAGTATCCAAGGATACATAGTAATAACGTGACATTCTGGAAGACACTGACTAACGAACAAATGGCCTGCATGTGTGCAGTAAGTAATGATTGTATGGAATTTGTGCGTTTATAGGTGAATGTTACTACTAAAGTGTGTTTACAGTAGCTAATCGCAATTGTAAAGTAGCCCTAACTCTACCGAGATAACCTCAAGTGGATTCAAGCTTTTGGGACGGACAGTGGTGGGACTTGTGCCGGTTATCGTTGTCGTGCTATTGCTACATGTTGGCGTAAACACCGCGACAACGGTACATCGGCGCTGAGAAACCCACTGTCCGGGGGCAAAGCCTAGTAGGCAGCGACGCCCGCTTGCCTAAAATATTAACTCATATTGATATTAATAAACTCAGATAGCAGATATGACGGAATTGATAGAAGATGACCTTGGTATCAGGGAGCGATATACTCTACCTTTACAAGCGTTTGTGGATAGCTTGATACGCGGTGAAGCCGATCCGACTATTACGGAGGACGATGGTCGTTATATCGAACCGCCGATGTCCCAGGAACAACTTACGCGTGAATTGGACTATAGAAAATTCACCGCTCGCTATACGAATCGTAATGGTACGTATATGGACTTCTTAACTACCGGCCATCCTACCGATTTACATGATACGGACGATGTATACACCGAAAGGGAAATGGTTCTATTTAAATATCATACCCAGCGGAGTCGTAACAATAAACCGAGAATAGATCACGAAAATTATATTCGTAACAGACTGGGAAGACGAACCCATATGTTTAGAATCTGAAGAGATTCAGCCCCCCACGTCTCGGAGTAGCGATAGCGACTACATATGAGAATGGTATCAAGGTCCACAGTGTCTCACTGCGTACGATTATCGCCATGCCAACTATGTTTCTCGGCAACGTTGTCGGTTATGCGCATCGAGAGACCACGATACGCCCATGGACACCAACGTCCGCTGCTCCTATTTCCAAGAACAACCGACTATGGAAATTTATTGCGCGTATTACAGACTCAATAACTTGCACATTTTTGCGGTTTGCCCTCAATTTATGACTCAATGTCACCATTGTCAACTAAAGGGACGCGCCAGTTTCGATTGCCCTTTTTAATCACGATTTGGAAAGCGTAGATGAAATGATCACACTACGTTACATCAGAGCTTGGGAAGCGAACGCTGATTTACATTGTGATTCGCGCCATCGTTATTATCCTGGACGCGCTTACGAAGGAGTTTATGCGTTCCATCCTTATCTATTCGCTTCTGTCGAACAGAAATCACGCGTATCGAGTTACGAACTACTGAAGCGCGTCGGAGAATGTATTTCAACCAAGTTCGTACGCAAATTTCTCAGGAGGGTTAATCCTAGCAACCTTCATTCCTATAACTTAATCAGTTATATCCGTCAGGACCCGGACTATGGAGACTTATTTGTTAACTCATACCCCGAGTTACAGGAAGTATATCGACGGCCTTACGAGTACCGAGCCCGCGAACGCGAGTTAGAAAGAACCATTAAACCAAGGAAGTTTTTAACTGCCTATGGTCCACCCACGGCCCTCGTTCAGACCACTCGTAAAGGACCCGTAAGAGCGGCTGTCTTGAAACGAGCTCTCAAAGCCGTTAGACCCCTCTCCCCGGACGTTGATGTCAATCAACCCGGTACTTCGACCGGCGGATGCACCGATCGTAATCCCATACCTTCTGATGCAATCATATTGCACCCTTCACCCAGGAGTTATGGCCCTCCTCGTAAAGTGGCTCGCCCCAAAGAGAAAAGGACTCTTGCTAGCTTTAAAAAACTGCGTAAACGCCGTCCGCGCAAGAAAGACTAACTGTTTAGAGTATTTTTATATTTTAGAAACTGTGATTTTGTATATTTTATAGACTTAAATCCCATTTTCTGGGAGCGGTGTAAAAGCTTTTGTGGGATAACTGATTCGTTTGCCTTGCTGGCCAGTTCCCCCCCGGTCGCTAGAATACTCTAAAAGGGATCTATAGGTAAAATAGTGCAAGCTACCAGCTTATTGGCTGATGTGCTGTACGGAGGTATCTGGGTTCCGTTTAATCGGCCAACCAGCTTAGGGAGGTTGCCTTAGCCCTGCTGTCCGTATCGGCCAATAGAATTTGAGTGGGCGTTGATTTCGACCTATCCCAGAGCTACTGAACTGAATTTTCCTATCTCACTGCTCATCCTCTGTGTTGGACGGGAGCTTCGGGGAATAAGGGTAGTTGGTATCCTCGTATAGTAAGGTAGTCATATGATTTTATATGATTCTGTTGTTGTGTTCCCATTTTTCGCCATAACACCGGCTTTTTGGGAAGAACTCTAGTAAAACTGCTTAAATTATCGAAAGTATAAACTGTTATCTAATCGATCAATCACGACCTAATTACTTATCTGATCTAATTAACTCACTATTAATCATATTGTTTGTACTGTTATTTACCGTCAGTTATTAATTGTATCTATTTGTTGATGGAAATATTGCTCTTTGGAGAATACGGATAAATCACCCAAAATTCCCAATTTTCTTGATACACTACAGGTTAGAGAGACAGGCTATATATAACAATTGCGATTTATATTAATGTGGTGTGTATTGAATCTAATGTTATTTAGCAGACCCTACATGAGTCAATTGCTGCTCTCTTTATGTGTGATCAAATTTACTGACGGTCGGCAGAATAGTGTGCATGATTGTGATTGGTAACAAAGCATTTCCTAAAGAATGCGCCTTATACTTTAATCATAAGCAGTATCGTTGCGTTTAGTATAAGTCCTAGTTCTGTTTAAATAGATAAAGCGCCACGTCCTAAAGGAACTGTTAATATTTCCCGAAAGCCAATAATATCTGTCAGAAATTAATTATTAACGATCAATCGAATAATACAGTAGGTTTACACTGCAACCTTACACTGCAATAATAAAATTTAAGCAGCCGAATTCAGCCTCCCGGGTGTAGATCCATCGGGTGAATGATCGCGCATGGGCTGGCTTCGGGTAATGTTTTGTTTATTAGCATAAAATATTGTCGTATGCTAAAGGTGTTTTAATTAACTAAAAGACATATAAATTTTGGCAGGTTAAACTGCTAAAGGTCTACAAAAGCGCGAACATAATGTATATAGTTTTTAAATGTGATGTTTGCCCTAAACGAAAGAAATATAAAAGAGGAATTAGCCCAAAAGAAAACCTAACATAGCAGAGTGAGTAACCTTATTGTAGATCTACCCTTAGGAAGCACTGGGAGAGCAATCAGCTTATGGGGTAATACATTAGAAACCCACAGCTTATGTGTGAGTACACATTGCCTTTCCTTATAGCCTACTAGTAAAATTTGGCAACCAACACGTTTTACTGTGACTGTGTATAATTCTGACATATTAAGCCATATTTCATCTGTGAACACCAGCTGTTATTTACCATTGCTTTTAATTTCGCGAAAAAATAATTTAAAAAAACGAAAGATATCGAATACCACACATAGAATCGATCTGATATTTTGTAACGCGATTATGAACCACCAAAGCAATGTACTTGCAAAATTTCAACAAAATCGCCAGGCAGGAAGTGCCTGAACCTGGATGTAAGTATCCCGCGGTCGAGCGGGCTCCTAATAACTATATTGGAGTCCACTTTATAAAATATTTATTAAATTGAAATCAAATGGCGAGCGAAGCGAGCAGAGAAATTTTTTTCACATTTTCGCTTTATGACACCACAACCCCTGTTCGTTAACCACGTTCCACAACCCCTGTCTTTTCAATGATTTGTCCTACAGTATTTTTTACACGATTTACACGAATGCTCCTGACATTTCCCCAGCGCCCCTGGGTGACTGCGCTCGGGGGAACGCCCCCCCCCCCCCCCCATATTACCCCTCGCAACGGCTTTGGCTACCCAGCCGAAATTTAGGCTGGAGATTTTAAAGGTCGCTTTGGGTGTGTCCCTCAGGTTCTTTATGTAATACTTGATACAAGCTTTGGGTGTGTCTCAGGTTCTTTATGTAATACTTGATATAAGCTTTGGGTTAATTAACTAAGGCCGATATAGTGAGTAAACTGTAATATATAATACCGGTAATATTTCTATGATAAATTGATACGATAGTGATTGTAAGGAATTGGGCACGGTGTACGGACAATTCCGACCGACAAATTATCTTCTGAAATAAGGACGTTTATTTTACCACCATGGGTTTCTACTGTACCACATAAAATAATAATAGATAGGACACAAGTATACTAGGATAAGTTAATTAGGATATTGAAACATTTTGGCGTGGTCCAGTGCATATAAATATAGTGCACGTTTAAGGGTTGACGCAGAGGTTGGAATGGGTGGCGTGATCCTTTCCTAACGCCTTACCGCTACACAAAAGGCAGACACACGTAGGCGTAGCTCTCCAACAGTTTCCACTCCGACAAATCTTGTGACAAGATAAGATCAATTGGAGAGATACTGAGCTGCGGCACTGCGTCTACAGTATATCCGGTTAGCGGGCCCAGTGCCAGTGAGATAATTATATCGCTAATATCGGGCTAATATCAAATGATCTTTTGACAAATTATAAATTTGTGTCGGAATTGTCCGGATCCAGCATAAGACAATTCCACCGTAGAATTTATAATTACTACTTAGCTACATATTTTAACGGCTTTTCTACAGAAAGCTGCTAACATGTATACTGTAATTGCGCGACCTAGTCAGTGACGGCTTAAAGGATAAACAGCGAGTCTGAACCTGGACCTTGCATGAAGGTTGTAGGTGTTCAGCAAGCCAATCAGATTCTTCTCTTCTCAATGAAACTACATTAGTTGTGTTTAAGTTTTCCATTGTGGAGAATGGTAGAGCAGAGTAATGCAAGCAAAGCAAACAGTCGGCCGAGGCCGGAGGCGACCCGAAGGCTCCTCTTTTTATAGCTGCTACCCGAGGGTAAGACTCCTATCTCTAGAATTGCCGTTTTTCGTTAGTTTTGTCGAACAAATACGTCTAGCCCGGCGCCCAACCTACTGAGCTAGCCCCGCCTGGGGAAATAATAACTATTTACTTACAGTACTATTAATATTAGTTGAGTTCATGTGAGTTAATTTACAAACATAATTAGAACACAAATTAATGGCGACTAAACCAATAGTAAATGAAAATCATCGCAATAAGACTGCATCAGGCTAGTAAACGCAGGATAACGAAAATCAAACAGAAAATGTAAGAAATACACTATCGATGGATATTGACTAAAAATAATTATTGTAGTACACAGGTAATTCAAAATGACGGCAGCCAATGTACGTTTTTGGAAAGAAAACTTTCATTTTCGAATTTGATATAGGCCTAGAGTATAAAATTAACTTTTATATATATAATATTTAGATATATATACGATTTTCAATTTCATTTTCAATTTTTGACAATTAAAATGTCATTTTTAATAATAAGGCATGCCGAGGAAACAACTAAAATACATTGTAATAAAATTAGTTACATAATTAAAGAAAAGGGCAAATTCTTAGATTGAGTTTCTCATACAATCATCATTGTATTTGTAATAGGTATTAATGGAGAACCTATTTAGAAAAGGTTTCTCCCTAGTATTTAACTAGAGACGGGCCTAACGGCCCGTGAAGAAAGTCGTAGGAGACAGTACGTGTCAAGTAAAAGCTTTTTGTTCTGTCTGATAATCAATTAGTGTGGGGGTAGTCCCGGTGGTGTACGAGAAATTTTCTAGACAACTTCAAACTATAATTATTATGTTGTAATCATCTAATGAATTATAAAAGCTGTTGTGATTATAGAAGATAGAGAGCTGTTAGCGAAATGATTATTTTGTTCTATCGGATAGAGTAGTCAGAGAGGAGTCGAGGTGTCAATTGATTAATAATAATAACAGCAGTTGTCATGAATTCAATACAATCGCTCACAAGAAGTGATAAAGACACATTCGTTCTTATTTTTGTAATAAATAAAACAAGTTGAGAAGTTTCAATGTAAACCGAGATTAACAATTTACACTGTTCAATGTAAACCACGATATTAATTAATAAATACAACAATTATAGTATTATTATAACAGATTTTTATATTTAAACTATAATGTTAGCCTTATGGAGAATCATTATGAGGCTGAGTAAACATTCAGCCTTATCAACATACAGCCTCCACAGTATTAATGTTGGCACAAAGATTTTAAAATAAAACAATAATTAGACGAGAGCTTGAGAGCACAGTACAATCAATAGTAGCCAACACACTGTAAGCGGGGGTTTGGGGGCGGTAGCCCCCAAGAAAAGAAGCGGGGGTTTGGGGGCGGCAGCTCCCAATTAAAAGAAATTAAAATAATTAAAGGAATTAAAAGAAAAAAAACAAAATTTGACTATAAAAATGTTTCTTTTATAATTTTGAAAAACTTGTCTAGATACAACTTGTCCTGTAACCAACCATCTTTAACTTTTGTTTATTGCTTTGATGCACCCAGATTAATTTTAACACTTTAACTGGGGGGGAAGTGTCCGGGGGGCAAGTGTCCGGGGGGAAGTGTCCGGGGGGGAAGTGTCCTACTTGGGCGGGGGGAAGTGTCCGGGGGGGAAGTGTCCGGGGGGGAAGTGTCCGGGGGGGAAGTGTCCTAGATCCAAGTACTTCTTTGTTAGTTGCCCTTCCTATTGAATGCATTACCAGGCCATCTCTATACATTTTTCATGAGTGCCAGCTGGTGTTTTTATCATTGCGCTTATGTCAATTTTCGTGTTTTGGAGCTATTTTTCGAAATAAAACAAGTTGAGATGTTTCAATTTAAACCGTGACTTCACAAGTACCCTTAGAAATATACAGTATTTTCATGGTCCATGCAAAATTTCATCAAAATCGTTAGAGCCGTTTTTGCTCTAGGTCAGTAGCCAGTAGCCAGTAGTCAGTAGCCAGTAGCTTTTTTTTCTTACAGTAATAATTAAAGACGGCGTCAAGACGCCGTGAAGGAACCGAAGTTAAACCAAAACAAAAACTAATATTTTTACAGGCCATAAGCCGCTAACTATTTTTTTCAGGATATCAACTCTAAACCAGTTTCGAATCGGAGCCCCTGGTTACGAATTTGGATTTCCAATTACGAATTTGAATACCTGGTTACAAATCTGTATTTTTCGCATTACGAATCAATGTGTGTTTGGTTAAAAATATTAGCACCTTGTCACGAATTGATGTCCCTGGTTACAATTTGTTACAAATGGTTGCAAATATCACATAGCACCCAAGTATCAGGCAGCACTACCTATACTAATACTGTAACTTGCACGTATGTTCAGCATTTATAATAAAAAATTGCACCAAGGTAGTGAACAAAGGAGACAGCTGTTTTGCTCTTAGACAGCTGTTATTTGCGTCGAATTTCCCCTGGGGAGGGATGCATTTTTATTGCGTCCAGTTCCCCCACCCCCCCCCCCCCCCCCCCCCCCCCCCCTATCTGGAACAAAGTTAGTTAGCAAACTATTGTAATATCTCATAATCTGTTCCTAATAATTATTAAAGCAGTTAGGGCAACATATATCATGTCTACATCAAAATTATATCTGATACCAAACACCACTCATAGTATTAATGTTGCTAAAACATAATTAGACCTCCAAACTCTCATTTTAATTGAACATTGCAAGTAGTATAGTTTATCAATAGTACCCTACAGTTAGGTTCATATATGGCGAGTCAGAACTGCGATTAACTTAGGAACTTAGGTGTAGGTTTCAGTGTATGTGTGTGTCGGAAGCCAATATCAGAATATATAACTAGCCATAGTATAATTATAATTGTTCGCTGAGATGGGTTGTAGCTTCTGCTGCACGAAGGCCTCACTCGTGTACACTCTATAACTAAAAAGTCATTCAGGTGGCCAGCTTTTCCCAGGAACCTACTGTAATAGACATTCGCATTCATTGAATCCAGGGCAACAGTTTGTGTTGGATTAAAGGAGCTATCAGCTGGGTAAAATGTTATACAGAGACATGTAGATCCCACTCTGTATTCCTTCTGGTTTGCCAGATTAATATAATTAATTTTTGCCAAGCAAGTCATTAACCTACCTCCCTCTCGGATTTTTAAATACATAAATTATTATTAGCTGAGGAGAATAGTACCATTACTAGTAACCAAACCAACACTCATTAGAAGCATCCTATGTGTGTAACTAAAATTCATTCCGCTGACCCACCACCTAACACAGCGCACGCAGTGAGTCAGTCACCTTGTGGATATTCCCTTAGGTAGCCCTGGGAAGGTTATTCAGCTGATGGGATAATAGATTACAAACTAACCAAGTTAATATTTGCTTATACAGTAGTCCGGATTGAAAGAGTGAGTGATTAAAATTAAAAACTTGGCACAGAAAGTACATCCTTGTATGTTTGGCCCTTCCTTAGTAGGCCATCTCTATCTATTTTTCATATGCTCCAGCTGGTGTTTTATCATTGCGCCTATGGCGTTTTTTCGTTTATGACTGAGGGGGGGGGGGGGGGGGGGGGGGGGGGGGGGGATCTAGGCGAATTAACAATATTAATTATCAATAATTGTAATGGAGAAGTTTACATCGCACCAAGACAATAAAGGAAAGTCAATAGGGACATGTTACAGTTAAATTTTTGGTGGTAAATCAGATGTTATTTGGTCGATTTCCCCATGGAGAGTGAAATCCCCCCCACCCCCCGCTCATATTGTGTAAGTATACAATGCATGAACCGATACAATCTGCCAGTCTACTTTACTATATTAATTTTTTATTCATGACATGATTTGTTTGAGAGGTTGCCATGCAACCGTAGATCAATTACACGTTTTAGGTGATCTATTAATTGTTAACTTTACTGAGGCTGAACAGTCTTACTTCGCTATTCAAGGTAAAGTTGTCCTCTAAAGACATATTGTGGTCTATATATGGGCCGGGATAAAGTATTGAAAAGTAATAATAACCCCGGGCTAAACAATTAAAAATAAGTTAATCCCCTTAATATTTAGGTGGATTGGCCGCTTGAAACACCATTCACTCTATTAGAACAACAAAACTTCCTTATGCCCCTGGCCATTGTCTCCCTGTAAGACTTCGAAGACGCCGAATAAATTAGAACATTCCAGAAACTGTTAATGTAACCAACCCAAGTAAATGCGAAGTTCAGTTCGACTGATAATGGAGTGTCGACAATGAGATTGATCACCTGTAGTAGGCCATAGGGTAACCAGGAAACCATGTAGCCACCCACCACCACCCCGAGAATCAACATCGTTTCGTGTCTGGATTTAACCAATTCTTTTGCGAGGCTTCCTTCGTTGCTCATCCGAATTACGGCGACATGTTGTCTACGTATCGCGTTGGCATGGCGCCGTCCAATCACGTAAACTCGAGTGTATATCGCTATCAGGATCATAGTGGGTGCGACCATAAACAGACCAAACGCAGCACTGGTAAAGTAGATTTGTTCTTGCAGTTTCTGTTGTTGATAGTACCTCGTGTAGCAGTTGGACATCGTCGGATGGAAAACCATAATTCCCATATCTCCATTCGAGGATGGGACAAGAAACGATGTTCCTGTTGCTATGGCAACGAATGTCCATGTTGCCAGAATAACAAATATTGCCCTGTTTCTCGTAAATATGCGGTCGAATTTCAAGGCGAACTCGATACTAAACCAACGCTCTATGGATACCTCGAGTAGCATCAGGATACTATAACAGTTTTTAAAAAGGGAGTGGCACTCATCCACATGACGTCATTAACTATTTTTATTTACCGTCTCGTATCTTTACTTTCTTATGGCTTATTCCGGAAAGTATTCCGTATAAGTATATAATTTTTGAACTTTAAATTTGTCAATAATATTTTTACTATTTTTCAAAACAATTTTCAAGTTTTCAAAAAAAGCACTGTTTTTTTCTCGTAAAATATGTTATAACCGTTGAACAATTACAAAACTAAAAAAAAGTGCACGAATTTTATTATTGCGCACACTAGTAGCTTTCATTTGATGCAAAAAACCTACAAATTAGTTTAAAAATGGCGGAGGAGTAGTTTTTTATAAATGAAAAAATACCATTCAGAGATAATTGCCTTTAAAGTTTGATCCTTCCTTCGCAAAAACTGTCCGTTATGGTGATGTAAGTCAATATACAGAAGCAACACAAAAGCATAAAAAGTCATGCTAAGATTTTAGCTATGGGGGTTTTCCTGGTCGCTGATTTCATTTCTGAGTTAACTTTTCATTTTTAATAAATTCTAGTAGTTAGTATTTTTGTCTCTCTGTGGGTCTTTCTGACTATCCGACAATCTGTCAGTCAAATATAAGAAAAATGCTAACTAAGGTTTAGCTCTAGGGATTTTTCTGGTCGCAGAATCCATTTCGAGTGTCAGTTTTAACATTTGATGACTTCCAAGTTGTCTGTTTGGCTGTCGGTTAAATTTTGACGGACAGACTGACAGGCACACAGACAGGAACGACGACGCCAAATTTGAATACTGATATCACGAATGAAGTCACGCACCAAGAAAACCCATATAGGAAATTTTTTAGACAGATTGTATGAATTCTATTATTTTGGAGACATACTGACGGACAGACCGACAGTAAAATCTGTCATATCTCATGAGTCATATGTCGAGAAGTATGACAGATCTGGCTAAACGGTTTCAATATTTGGAATCTTGATTAAAATCTGCTCTAGTTGAAAATATCTTTATATACAGTATTAACAAATTTGTTAATAGTTATTTGTTAACAATGAATAGAATGAGATTGACCCCCCACTCTACTACTACTACTACTACTAGGTCGAGCGAACTCGGACAGTGGAAATGAGATCCTTCCAGGCTTCCCGATTCTCTATAGTTGTCGCAATTTCGTTTCTCCCAAGTTCAGTATCCCTTTCAAGTTGATCTATATATGTTATGGCCGGTCGTCCACGACTACGCTTTCCATGAGTTGGTTACCAGAAAAGTAGATCTGGTATGACCTCGTCTTTGCTTCGCCAGCAGTGCCCACTGAATCTTAATCTGCGTTCACGGAGTTTGGTTGATACAGGTGGTATTGTACCATAAAGCTCGGCGTTTGTCATGTGTTGTCTCCAGCTGTTGTTTAGGGCTGCCCTTAGTAGTCTTGTGTAGCAACCATCAATTCGTTGTTCAAGTGATTTAGTCAGTGTCCAGGTCTCACCCCCGTATAAAAATACACTTTCCACTGTGGCTCGAAAGAACTTAGTCTTCAGGTGCCTGGAGAGATCTGCTTTCCAGATGGTATCCATTTTTGATAGAGCTACCCAAGCCTTTGCTTTCCTAACTTCTATGTCCTTTTTGCTACTCTCTATCCATGATCCAAGGTACTGGAAGTCGTCAACCTTCCTTAGTTGATTATTGTCAATGGTTGTCAAGTTTCCATCAACATTAAAGGTGATGAATTCATTAGCAGCATTTATATGCAATCCAACCTCCTTAGCAGCGCTCTCCACTTTATTTAGTAGAAGCTGTGCATCTGCTAGGGTATTAGAGAGCAGGGCGATGTCATCCGCAAAGTCGGTGTCTGTAACTGTAGTTGCCGGATATCTACTACTTCTGCGTTCTTGAAGTGTGAATCCCAGATCTTCACCCTTTGTGGCCGTCCTCATTGCGTAATCCAGCACAAATACAAATAGTAATGGTGCTAATGTGTCACCTTGCAGTACCCCAGCCAGGATTGAGAAAAACTCAGTTTCAGCATCTGGTGAGAGTACCTGCGCTTCTGTGTCACAATATAACAATCCAATGGCAGCAATAATTACTTCTGGTATTCCATAAGCTCTTAGGATTTCAAGCATTTTACCTCTATGGATGGAGTCGAATGCCTTCTTGAAGTCCACAAAAGTCATGACTGCGGGGAGATTCTTTGACTTAATTCCTTCAATCAGTCTCCGTAGTGCAAGTATCTGAGCTATTGTTGATCTACTTGGTCGAAATCCGTTTTGGCTCTTACGCAGTAGTTTCTCTATGTGAGGCCTAATCCTATATAGAATCTTTTTATTGTATAATTTGGCAGCTACCACAAGCAGAGAGATCCCACGATAGTTTGTTGGTATACCGAGGTTCCTTTCTTCAGGAGAGGCTTTAGTTGACCTTAAGTCCAAATTGGTGGTGGCTTTTCCCCTTTTAACATCCGGTTGCAAACATTCAATAATGGTTTGTTTAGCACTCCGGTTTTCCATACCTCCGCTGGGATTTCATCTAATCCACTCGCTTTATTATTGGACATGCTTTTAATGCTTCTTTGGAGTTCGGCAGGTGTGAAGTCCCCTGTTTCTATAGGTAGTGTCTTGTCATATATTTTCCTTGTAGGGCTGACCTCGATGTTTGGTGGCTGCCCAAGCAAGTTGCTGAAGTGATTTTTCCACTTCCCAACACGTTTTTCAGGACTATCGGCTTTGAGGCGCCCCTTTGCACATCTTTTCCGACCAGATACCTCATTTACAGTTGGCCAGGTAAGTATTGATTGTTGATGTATGTGAGCAGTTGTATATAGTATCCCGGGTTGAGAATCGTATCATATTAGTAAAGTACTACCTAATGGCAAGGTACTGGCATGATAATTATACTAAATTTTTACAATTACCACATTTTGCATTATTTGTTAAGGAATTAAAAAATACTTGCCAAGTACAGTATAGATTTTAAGAAATATTTGGGTGGGCACTTATCATGCAATGCACTTACCAAATTCTTAACAAATTTTGTATATCTAGAATATAATTTCGATGACTTTATAATCATGCAATGCACTTACCAAATTCTTAACAAATTTTGTATACCTAGAACATACTTTCGTTGACTTTATAACTTGACAAAAATTTAATAAGAACTTTAGTGGTGCTTTACACGCATTGCAATTAAAAATCAGTCACATGATCCACCGCCAATAAATGACTCATTCAGTCATTTTGTGGTCAGTAGGTGTTCGCGCTTTCAGACCTTTGGCAGTTTAACCCGCCAAATTAGAATGTCTTCTAGATAATAAATCGCTTTTTAGTCTATGACAAGTATTTGATTCACTACACTAGTCGAAACCAATCTGTGCGCGATCATTCACCCGCTGGATATTCCCGGGAGATTGGGTTCGACGGTTTAATTTTATTGCTATGTAAGCCTAATGTATTATTCGACTGACAGTACTATATAATCTCTGACAATATCATTCACCTTCGGTAATATTAACAGTTCCTTTAGGACGTGGCGCTTTATCTACATAAACAGAGTTATGACTTAAACTACTCACAACGATATGGCTTAATTATAATTCACATATATGGCGCATTCTTTAGGAATTGCTTCTTTAACAGACTCACTCATACACAATGCTGCACAATACTGCACACTAATCTGCCAATCTTCACTGATTTTAATCACATATAAAAGGAACACAGACTGACTCATGTAGGGTCTATCAAATAACATTAGATTCACTTCAAACCACTTTAACATAAGTCACAATCGTTTATCTGTAACCCTTCTCTCTTACCTTCGGTATATCAAGAATATTGGGTTTCGGGGTTATTTATCGTTATTCCAAATATAATAATTCATCAACCATATTATGAAGAACTGACAGTAAATAGCAGTATAAAACAACAACTGAACACTGATTGTTATGAGTTTGCAATGTTTCAGCAGTCAGGATGTATGATCAGTCAGCAGTCCGCAGGTTAAAGGATATATGCCCTTTATAATTAAACCTACTAGTGTAAGACTAAAAAACAGTAAAGCACAAAATACTTCCAAGCCGTTCTTTCTTTGGCTCAGGACTGAATGTAAACACTGCACATAGGCATTGCGTCATTTCTCGGAAATTTTCTGTACAAGGAGCCACAAAAACGCTCTAATTGGCTGACTGAACTGAGAGACGCCGTAGAACAAAGGAAATCAACACGTATGAATGTCAGCTGTTAACCGTAGTCATAGTAACTACTGTTCAAGAGTAGCTATCACCCCTTTGCGTCACGAATTGCCATAGAATCATAAAATATGCCTTTCACAGTACACATACGGAGGAAATAGGTCTTAGATCCTCTAAAAACACCGATACAGCAATCCCAGTTAAACATGAGTATGTGTTTCATATATGGTTGCCATAAATAATTCGACATGTGATACATATATGTAAATGTTACAGTGTTGTCAAATGTGATCCATATGTGGAATGTTCACATGTGATACACATATGTTTTTTATGTGACAAGTGCGACAAAAAGAGTAAAAATTTCAACTGAGACCGACCAATCACTGGTGTGGGTCTGCATTTCCTATAGAGAGGTGGGGCGGGGTGGGGGGGTAGCCTACCTCAGTACCTTATCCTATCCAATCCCTACATCCTATCCTACGGCCCTACACCTACCCTATACATTTAGAGAAGGAAGCATCGGAGTATATATGAAAATATTTAATCCATAGTGATATGAGAGTATCCTTAATAGATTTTGGTGATGATCCGTAAATTCGTATTCTATTAGTTAGATTTAATTAAGTTATCTAATTTCCAGCTATAATAGATTATTCATTTTGATTAATCTTCGAAAATTAATTAATTCTAAGGTCATATAATTGCTTATATGATATTTTATATCTAATTTTAAGACATCTTTTCCATACAACATATATATACCACATATGAAACATATGTTCAATTTTTTAACGGGATAAGAACTGCAATAGGCCTGCCTACCTTACGGATGGTATAGTGCATGTATGTTATCTGTCTGTCTGTCCCTAACTGATACCTAGCAGCGCAGATGACAATGCACAACCACGCAACCTGACAAGTGAAAACCACCATACATCCATACATATGTTTGTCTAATTCTATTAATACAGCACTGTACACAAGTGTACAATGCACATGCACAGCACAATGTGCATAGTGCAAGGCAGAAAGCAGGCAAATCACACACTGCATCATACTGAACAATTGAGTGGACTATGATAAGCGGTAGGCTTATGCAACGCATTATGCTGTTATGGGTAAAATATAAAATAATTTGCGATTCACTAGCTAAACTGCAAGCGACACGACGTGGTTAAGAAGAAAGATTGCAGGATCAGACTATGAAATGCCTATCATTTTAAGAATGTGTCCCACCACCGGCCCTCAAATGCAATAAACAAAACAATTGGACGATCGACTATGGTTACTTCAATTTAGTGTCATACACGCATACAGCCTTCACAGATCATTTAAAGCGTATAGCAGGCCTATGTATTGATTATACATTATATGGTAAATAGCCGGTACTTTGAAAATACAGTATAACAAAAAATATAGATTCAACGTATTATACTGCTGATTAAAACGATATTTGTTCTTAATGCAAAAAGCTGAGTAGTGAGTGACATCAACAAATTCCGCATCCCCCCGCGCTATTCTTTTCTGTACATGTATTACTGTAAGGCCTGCATTACCATAAGGCAAACATGTGTGCAACATATAAAATCCATGAACTGGATTACACAATTACGAATTGAATAGTTTATGGATTTAAATTTAACTAGGAGTCTTGGCTATGGCTATTTCACATATGCTCGACATATATTATTCACATGCGCATTCTCACACATTTATTTATGATAAATTCATATGTGCAACATATAAATACCATAAATGGCGATACACACATTCTAAGTGTATGTATCACCGCATGCGTGACATGTATTATTCATACATGAGCATAAAAACCCAATTTCCTGACACACCTATTCCATACAACATATATATACCACATATGAAACATAAGTTCATGTTTAACTGGGATAATACGGTCTCTTACACTTATTAAATCAACTACAGAGTATTTTAATGTAAAAGATAATAAAAATAACGGGGCAATTCAGCAAAGGCTTTTACAGTAGGCCTACTGCAGCTGTACTGCAGAGTTGCGTTTATTGAGTTTTCTTTATTTACGTTTAATTGCTTAATGAGTTTTGCTTACTTTAATAAATAGTGTATAAGGTTTTGTTACTTTAATTTATACTGGTAGTTTTATTGCTGTTTGTTTACTTCAATTCAATTGTTTATTGTATTTTGTACTCTTTAATTTTGTTATTCTTTATAGAGTTTTGTAATCTTTAATTGTTTAGTGCCTGTTGTATACTTGTTTTGTTTATTGTTTATTTGTTTTGTTTGTACTGTCTATATCGTTAATGAAATATTTATGGTTTGCCTAATTGTCCTATTGTTGCTAATTGACAATTTAATTGAATTAATGCCTAATTGATACAATTAAAATTCAAATTATTTGAATGTTAGTGAAATTTGATTAATAACAATTGACTTTGGAAGAATTGGAATTTAAAAAAGGCCTCATAATCCAAAGACATATATTGAACTCCGTGATGTTGTTGGGGATCTGGCCTCTCTAGCATTTGGACCACGAAACGTGACAGTCGGAACCCATAGTCAGAGACCAGCCTGGATTAAGTGGAGAGGCAGGACTTGGTGTGATGTATGAGTTCGGGGGGCATTCAACCGGCAGACTCAGGCATTGTTAGATATCAGGGTCGTAAACCTTGACGCCGAGCCATATGCGGGACGCCCCCCGATGAGGGTCCTAGAATCTGTGGAGGACGACAAAACCGCACTATATGTGGAACCAGCGAGACAGAGGAGAGCGGACTTTGCACCCTTCGTAGTCTCTTGTCTCTCCGTAGAATGGAGTTCTGGCACCGCATGCCAACAAGCTCCCGAGTATCTTCGCTGATAGGTTACACCACAACTGGGACAGACCTTATAGCAACGTCAGGGGGTGGGTTCGCCGCCGTGTGCAGTTCGTCATAGTTCGAGGGGCTTCTCATTGCATCAGGGAGTCGAGGCTAAAGTGGCACAGTGGTCTGGGTACGGAGGATGGAGCTGGATTGCCGATCACTCCACTCGTTTGACGCTGTAAACTGAATCTGTAAACTATGTAATGTGTTGTGCTTTCTCTTATTTGTATCTGTGTTATCTATTTGGCATTATAGTTACTGTAGGTTCTTGTAAAACTCTCAGAGTATAATATTAATTGTAATTTTGCTTTATATTATATTATTGTTAAAGCCGTTTCATTGTACTAAACGGGGGTCTGGGGTGTGGGAGCGGCAGCTCCCAATAAAAAATAACAAAATGAAGATAAAAAAGTAGGCCTACTTTAAAAATATTTTCCCTGATTTTTTATTCTGTGTTTTCCAGACATTTTCCCAAGGAAACCGTCTTTTCTCACAGACACCGGGTAGTACCGGTAACGAAATTGTAAAAAAAATGCCCTAAAATTCAACTGGACCACCACAATGAACCGCTAGTTATCCTGCATCTAATCTCAATAATAACCTTATATCTATATCGTATTACAATACCAGTACTATGAATGGTAGCCGTAGCACTTCATTATTTGGGATTCCTTGTATTAATGATTTTGAACATGTCTAAAATCATTTTTAATGTTTCTGTGTATGTATTTCTAATTTTAATTTATTCATTGAACCACTATTTTCGTTGGGAAAAGTTAACCCTAATGTTCAAAATACAATTGCTGCAATCCATATAGTTATAATATAATATGATGATGTTATTTGTAACTTTATATGACGGGTGATAAATTGTCTATTTTATTTCGTGCTCAAATCGTAATCTACTGTAGCGCTTGATAAGATTACAAATTTGAATTAAATAGTTTTATTGCATAAACAGAAATGAGGAATACCATTTTTGAACTTTTTGGATAAATTTTTCCGACGTAATTGTGTTTTAGTGTAGACCTACAGTATTTGCGCGTTTATATCTGATGTGTATATACAGTATCTATGTAACGTACAGTAATAATATGTTTGTTTATATGTTGTTTATATTAAAAACATTGAGTCTCTGTATTAATTTGTTTACATATGTCATGGGGGGGGGGGGTTGCAACAAAGAGTATCAAACCAAACACAAGTGCATAGCATACAGTACATCACTCACTATGATGTTCCGTGTGTTGTTTCTCTTGTCTCAGAGGGGGGGGGGGGGGGGGGGGGGTCATCATTTACTTTAATTTGAAAGCTAACCGCCACACTTCCCACAACATTTATTTTTCAAAAATAATTATTACTTAAAAAAATTAGCGACGCAGGTTCGAACTAGTGCCGGGAATATATAGGTTACAGATATATGCTAGATTTGTAATGCGCATGTTATTAGTTTATTACACTTGCAAAGTGCTTGCATATATCATCGGTTACATATAAAGCACGTTTATATATCCTGTAATACTTGTCAGTCACATAGCAACAACTTGCTAAACATTATAAACTTGCAATGTCCTTTTTATGAAATTGGAAAATTTGTTAAGTACTTTACTCACCCTTTGCACCAGCGTTGCTAAGCGTTCTAAGCCTTTCTAAGCAGACTTGTTTAGAACTTAGGAAATATACTAAGAATCTCAACCCGGGATATGAATGTTAGCCTTATTTGGGCCCTCAAGCTTATTAGCAATAGAGATATCTCGCTTGCCGGCCGGCCCTCATGCAAATTTAGCGGCGCCAAGGCTAACGGGGCACCTCGAAGACAGTCTGGCTATAGTAGAGTAGAATGGATATACGAGTCCATAGCTAAAATACATCTGCCATGGAGCCTTCACGTAGCACTATGCTCACCAAATATATTTATAATTCTCTGGATATACGAGTCCATAGCTAAAATACATCTGCCATGGAGCCTTCGCGTAGCACTATGCTCACCAAATATATTTATAATTCTCTATCCGCGAAATTTTCAGGAATTTTAAATTTTGGCCGTCGCTTCGCGGAAAAATAAAAAGTAAACACAAAATAGGATATACAGATTGTCATAGATTTGATTCCCTATCTCGACCAGGGTCATTATGACCCTCCCCCGATATTTATACAATATTTTATAGGCTGGTAGTATTGGGGTTATTATGTGACTCATGAAAATAAATCTTAAATACAATACAAATGCTCCATCTTGGAGAAGTGGATGCAATGTATTTACAAATCGAGTGTGGATCAGGATAGTTTTCGTTAAGGTTTCACCTTGGTGAAGTGGAAGCATTGTATTCACATTTCAAGTACCATTCAAATTGACTACGAAGAAGCCATTAGTCGATTTTTCAAAATTTGTAAAGTTTTGAGGGTTTTTATGAAAAATATAGGGATTTAGGGATTACCATTCAAATTGACTACGAAGAAGGCATAGGGATCATTAATGGTGTGCTGAGACTCAGAAATTTTCAGGAATTTTAAATTTTGGCCGTCGCTTCGCGGAAAATATAAAAAGTAAACACAAAATAGGATATACAGATTGTCATAGATTCGATTCCCTACCTCGACCAGGGTCATTATGACCCTCCCCCCGATATTTATACAACATTTTATAGCCCGGTAGTATTATGATTAAAGCTACTAAACTAAAACATAACAAAGTGCAATTATCCTATCTGTTCCAACTCAGTGTCACTAGTTTAGATAATATACTATAATAATAGTGATAGCAGATGCTTTTAATTTCGCGATGAAATAATGTCAGCAAACGAAATATAGTGAATACATCATAGATAGAATTTTAAATTTTGCAGTTGCATGGAGTGATAACCCTTAGGTGAAAGCTAAATTTGCTCTACTTTAATCAAATGGGGCATTAAAGCTATGAGTGTATTTTCCTCTACATCCTCCCTCGATCTTACACAAATCTGGGTGAAAGGCAGTTGGAGGGCTATCATTCCCATCATATGCGGTCCTCCCTTTAATGTTTCATTGATCTATTCATAGTCGCCTTTAAGAATTTCTCGGGAAAATAAGGATGAGGGGCTATCACTTTCAACCCATGCGGCCTTCCCTTTCATGATTTCATTGAACTATCCATAGTATGAACAATCAAACCAAAGCCTTTGAATATCCTCGCGGCTTATCAGCGGCGCCATGGCTAACGGCTTAATATTAACAGTGAAGCATCTAAAAGACAGAGTGTCTATGATAGGGCAGAATAGCATACTTACAGCCTAGAGGTGGTCGCGCTGAAAACTTTGCTCGCCATCAATACATACAAAGCATCGCTTGATGGAAAGAGTAATAGGGTGGATATTTTCATTTTGGTGAATATAATTTATAGCATTATTCACGAAAATCGCTAAATTGCATATTTTAATTAAAATCAACTCTGATAAACAACTTGCATATCGAGTTTGTAAAGAATTCATAAGGATTGGCTGTTTATTTAGGGGTTAACATGCAAATTGATTATGAGCGAGCAATAGGGTCATTAATGGTATGCTGAGACTCACTTACTTCATGGCTCGCTCTCATAGAATAGATTAACTAGTAGAGAAAAATGAAAAATAACCGGTTAAACATCTTATATTTTTTAAACAATATGGGGAAACAAGAATAAATAATTTACCGACAACATCAATATTAAATAATATAACAACAACGGATAAATAATTTACCAACAACATTAATAATAAATAATATAAGAACATCAACAATAACAAAAGATATAATCAGAACAGTTTTTAATAAATAGAGACTGTTTATATTAATAGGGTTGCTGGCCTCCGAGAATAACTGGTTTAACCCTTTTAGGGTCCGATACTATTAATGGTTGCGATAATTTTCTCTTTAATAGATTGTTGAGATAGCCTTTTCTTGGGGGGTGAAATAGATTAAGGTGTGTTTGCTGCGGGAGAAAGATGCCTTCTCTGAGAGAACGTTTTAGTAATTCGAAAAGGCGCGCGATGGTAAAGTCGTTGGATAGGGTGATAGTGTTGGTATTTTTCGTATTGGTGAATATAATTTCTGCTGGTTTGTTCTCGATATGAATGTAAGGACTGAGATAGTAGTGAGAGTTGGGTGGGTTGGTTATATTTATCGCGAGAAAATCGCTGCCCCTAATATTGAGACCGTTGGTGAACTGAAAAGTGGTATTCTCTTCGTCTTTCATTAAAATGGGCCAGATACCAACATATTTTTCGGATTTGAACTTATAGATAAAGGCTGCGATACTGCTATTTATGAGATAGCGCTGGTGATTGGGGATTGTAATCTGCTTCGGTTTGAAAGCAAATTGTATAGCCATAGCCTTGAATCTGATTGGAGCCTCACGCGCTTGAATCGTGTTAGCTATAGTAAAGGATTCATTAAATTTTCTCTCGGTTATCTGTAAATCAATTTCTGAATCACTGATACAACTTTGTAACGATATTCGCTCAGAAATGTTGTCTTTGTATACGTTAAGTTCATCGTAGCAGACACATTCACTATCCTCGACGGTTGAATCGAACCATTTCAATTCGCCGACCTCGCTTGGTGTAAGAAGAATCATGCCCCTAGAAGAAACAATAGCCTTTCCATCGTCAACCTCATAGCCATTGGTGATCGCTAAATTGCGCTCGTTCCGAATATTTGTAACAAACCCAAAAGTGCAATAGTCAAAAGCAACCCAATTACCCGGTTTTAGGACAAGGTGAGTAGTAGGATTAATAAAAGGGCGACATATGTTTACATATTGTTGAAATAAATTGGCGCAGGCGACGGAAAATGTGATCCATGAACTGTTTACCGTGTCTTCCAGCTTTATTAACTCGAGTGGTTTCACTGGGTTAATACTTCCATAGGTGCCAACTCTATAATTGAATCCAAAGTAATAGGAGACTTTATTGGCGAAAAAGCATGTGAGCTCATTCAATTTCTCACCGAAAGCGAGAACATCCTTGTCGAAAAGTTTAAAGAAACGAGTCTCCTCTTCCTCGGTCGGAGTCGATGAGTTCCAGATGAGAAGAAGAATCGAGTTTGCGATACTATGAAAATCAAATAAGCGATCATCGGAGAAGAAGGAGGTTACGAGAGTGGTTAAACCCAGTAGACGATTTGCCACATCTTGGTTGATGTTTTCTCGAATAAAATCGACTATACTAGTTGGAATCGTAAACGTCTCGGGCAAAGTAGTTAGATTGAACGTGATTTTGTTGTCCCTTTTTAAAAGTTTGAAACCGTGGTTGGAGGAATGAAGTTTATTATCGTCGAGGGTTTGATATTGTCCATCGTGAAGTTCGTAGCAGGCGCGGAAAATAAAGTGCGCGTAGTTTGCCGGAATCGGGATGGGTTGGTTTAAGGTTGTATTTATCATTAACGGGAAGAGTTTGTTCGCCGGATCGAAATATAGACCAAACGAGTTGTCTTGTAGCATAAACTGATTTTCGTTGCAAACCAGATCGTTGCTTGAATAGCTGATTTCTGAATGTGCCATCGTGATTGTGTACCGGTAACTCGTTTAGGAAATAAAAATAAATAAATACTTTTACGAAAATAATTAAAACTTTTCAGGAAAACAAAGAGACAATGATTGGGAATGTGGTGAACGGGGGCTATTATAGAGGGGGCTAGAATGGGTTAGCCAATCAGGGAACAGGAGGGAGAAAAGACTGTATAATTAAACCAATCAGAGAGCAGCTTTGATGACGTCACATCAGGCGAGATAATGATTGCCCAATGTTATTCAATGGTAGACAGAGTGGCGCCATTGAATAACGAAGACAAAGGGGCCGCGAGAGGAAAGATTATAAAGTTGACGATAAGGGATCTATAAACCATAGAGCTAAAAATAGACATTATGTCATAGTGATCTCATTGGTAATATAAAAACTAATTAATCTAAAAATAGAAATCAATGTATAAAGTAAAAGTAATACAATTAATTAATTTAAAATAAAGTACAAATGAATAAATAAAGTCAAATAGAATACAAATAATTAATTAAAATTAGGTACAAATAAATAGTTAAATTGAAAATAACAAAGTTAGAGAAGATGTTAATTTTCAGATAATACGCCCTCTAGCGGCAGACTATGGAACTGCAGGCGGTTGGATATAGGTAAGAGTAATTAGTAATCAGAGCTGTCACGGGGTGGGGGCAGGGGCGCTTGGATACAACTATCATTAATATGCTGTTGCTTGGTTAAAGCTAATTGGGGGGTCAAAGGTCAAAGGTCAACGATAAAGCTGTCTGGATATAGATAAGAGTAATTAGTTACCAGTAAGGGAGCTGTATACCCATAAAGTACAAATGAATAATTAATTTAGAATTAAATACGAATAAAATAAAATGCAAATAATTAATTAAAATTAAATATAAATAAATAGATATTAATGAATAAAAGAGCTGCGGTGTCACTTATGACACCCTCTTGAGCCGGCTCTGTGACACTTGGACCTAACTGATGACCCATTGTGTGTCAGGGCGCTAATCAGTCTGATTAATTAGGATAATCAATTAAACCCTAATTAGGAGTCATATGACACCTGTTAGGGTTTAATTGTACTAATTAATTGATGACACCTGTCAATTAGGGTCTAATTAGCCTAATTGGGAGGTGTCACCCAGACAGTCTGGTGCCAATGACACCCAATGACACCCATAGGGTGATAATTGGGTGTCATATGACACCCAATGGGTGTCAGTTAGGTCCAAGTGTCACAGAGCCGGCCAAGACCCTACTACTAGCTACTATTTCGGCGATTCGCTACACACTTCGAAAGATACTATTTACCTTCAGTCCAACTCAGGACCAAATGGTTTTCCAAGAAGGAAAATGTATCAGTTGGCGATATAGTACTCTTAGTTTATCTGGACCAACATAGAACTTCTGGCTCCAGAAGTCGAGGAAATCCTGCCAAGTACCTAACTGATCTATACTTTGCTGATGACTTAGGAGTACTCTCAGAATCATTAGAGGGAGCCCAACGGCTCCTCAGCTCATTAGAACATGCTGCTTCTAGTGTTGGTCTTTTTATTAACTCCAGAAAGACCAAAATTCTGACAGTTAACTTTGAAAGTCCTCAGCAGGTCTCTGATCGGATGAGCATAAGCTCAAAGGATGGTATGCTTGAGCATGTGGACGACTTCTGTTACCTGGGATCATGGATCCGGAAGTCAGGTGAGGACCTTCGAATACGTAAGGGAAAGGCATGGGCAGCCTTGAATAGGCTTTCCAGGATTTGGAAGTCACCGAGAATTAATCGGAAACTTAAGGTCCGATTATTTAGAGCAGCAGTAGTTATAAAGGACATCGCCCGCCTCCTATCCTAACTAATTTCAAATTTGTCTGTCTGTCTGCATTTGGCTGTTTCGGTTGGTTTGGGAATTCTAAGTATAAAAGAAAAAGACGAACAATCCAACTGTCTGACGAGTGCAAGGTCCAGGATATAATCCACCTAATCTAATTATAACCGAAAAGCTAGGACCTTGACGCTATTCCGGCTAGATAAGGCTTTAGTCCACTACAGTACTGGATGATAGATTGGTAAAAGATAAATATATGATAACATAATAATATACTTGCATTTATTTTATTTACAGAGTTAGGTATGGTACCGTTACATTACATATAATAACTGAATAATAAATCAACTAATCTAGGGTATTGATAAATGACTAAATAATGCTGTAATGACTGAATGAGATTAATATTATCGGGCCAGTTAATACTACCGTATACTTCTGTCTGTTCTGTAGTTTATAAAATAGTTACCGGTCTTAGGTAATAGTACAATATTATATTACAGGGTATGCAAGCAAAATCTATATAAATCTACATCTAACTATCTAACCATCTAACATCAGAATATTAGTGGGAAAATCCGCACATGTCAGACATGGTGAGTTGAGACTGCCAGACTGCAGACAGCTTACTGCTGTTGTACTGACTAGCTATTTTACAGCTGTCAGTCAGACTGTTGACTGCATTCTGGTCACGTGGTCAGCTCACGGTCGACTCTTACTAATTAAATAATGAAAGTAATTATGTATACTGTATTTATTGCTGCGAACTGAAATGTATTATACTGTAGGTTGATTATCTTATACTTATACTATATTATATTAAAATATTTGAGTTACGAGGAGATGGTGAACACACTCCTCCGCTGAACTGCGTGAAACTTAGTTCAAAAAAATCTTGTCACCTCTCATCGTAGCGAATATAAACACGCACCAAAAACTAAAATAATAATGATTGAGCCTTCTGCCTGATTCACTCAAAACGAAAATAATGCACCTCATTAATAAAGTACATTTGTGACCAAATAGTAATAATATAAAACTTCAGTCTATTCCATATAATGTATGTACGGCGACCACCACTTTTAAAATTAAACAATCTAAGCACAATCTCAAGGCTAAAAAATATTTTTCGTTACATATTATATAGGGTGTTTCTCCATTACTTATTTCTTCAAATAAAGTATATTAAAAAATCTAGCATAAAGGGTTCTGTAATAAGTTCACTTTGTGGATTACTAAGACAAAATAATAATAATTCATTATAGAGACCTCTGGCTCATTAAAATAGTTTCCATACAATTCTGGGTTTACCATAAAGGCGCCACAAAAGTGGGTCAAAAGACATGTTAGTTAAACACAACACTAATAGAAATAATGATAATTAATAATTTACTTTTATCGTTTTAGGTACATTACTCGCTGGTTTTATTTACTGCCTCCACTAATTCCTCTTCCAACAAACAACACCGTTCGATCGACCGTTTAAGTTTTCCACTTGATGTTTGTAATTCGACAGTTCTAACTAGTCCATCATTCCCTGGAAAAACATCACAGACTCTCGCTAAATTCCAATGATTTCTCCTATTACTGTCGTCCTTTAATAAAACTAAGTCGCCCTTTCGGACGTTTCGCGTTACGAATTGGTTTATTTTTCGTTTGTGCAATGTTGGCAGATAGAACTTCTGCCACATATCCCAAAACTCATTGGCACATTCTTGACTACGCCTCCACGCCTTTCTTGAGCTCAAGTCTCCCGGATCAGGAGTTTCAAGAGGTAATCCTATACCTCCTCCTACACCGAGAATTTTGTTGGGAGTTATTGCTGTTATTCCACTAGGGTTATCAGTAACTTGAAATAACGGTCTAGAATTGATGGAATATTGAATCTCCGCAAGTGCTGTTCTCAAAACGTCAAATGTAACTGTTTTATTACCAATTGTTGCTGCTAGCGCTTCCTTTGTAGAGCGGACCATACGTTCCCATACACCCCCAGCATGAGGATTAATAGGTGTTATATTCTTCCATGTTATATTTCTTGCAGCGAGTTCTGATTGGAGTTTATGTTTATTCAAGTCCTTTACAACCTGTGTCAATTCATTATTTGCTCCAATAAAATTCGATCCATTGTCGCTGTACATAAGTCTAACATTGCCTCTGGTTGATATGAATCTCCGGTATGCACAAAGAAATGCATCTGTTGACGCGCTTTCAGCGATATCTAAATGTACTGCCCTTGTTGAAAGACAAGTAAACAATACTCCATAAACCTTCATTGTTGTTCTTACTCGTTTGCACATTACAGGTCCCCAGTAGTCAACTCCACAAGTTTCGAAAGGCAATCCTCCAATTACGAGTCTTTCTCGAGGCAAATCACCCATTCTTTGTACTAATAATTCAGCATTACGTTTTCTACACACATAACATTTCTTTAGTAAGCGACGTATTCGAGGCCTTGCTTGAACTATCCAATAAGTCTCCCTCAACTTAGCTAGAGTATGATCTTCCCCTTTGTGTAGTATTTTCCAATGTACATCGTATATTAATGAGTTAATTATCCAAGAATCCTTAGGTATAATTATTGGTTCCTTATGATCAATAGGTATATCGGCATTTTTAATCCGCGAATCGATTTTCATAATTCCATTTACTAATTTGGGACACAAAGATTTCAGTTGAGAACTTCCAGAAATAAGTTTATCTTGTGCCAATGTTTCATATTCATCGCAATATTTCCTTCTTTGCTCAAAGCCAATAATTCCTCTGGCGCATGAATTAATTTCACTTACAGTTAAAGGAGAGAACTTAACCTTTTCACCTCGCATCATCTTAATCCGCCAATCAACTAGTCGACGTATCCATCCCAACTTCCTACATGTATCTGTAAAACTATTGGAATGTGTGAGAAGTTTTTTAACAGATTCCATTCCATCATCGTCTGCAGCTATCCAATAACTAACTCCTTTCAAACTTCCTTTGTAACTAATTTCAGCATCCTTTGGTAAATTCAGATGCATTTCGTTTATAGGTGGGGTCCAAGTTTCCTCACAATCCTTTAAGAATGCCGGGCCATTCCACCACTTGTCTTCTGCTAATAAATGTTTCGCTGTTAAACCACGACTAAGGAAATCGGCTGGATTGTCTTTACCAGCACAATGATGCCACTGTTCATGTTCAACCTCACTTGTCCCCATAATTTCTTGAACTCGATTTGCTACGAACACCTGAAACCTATGTTCATTATTAGCTATATATTGAAGAGCCACCATTGAGTCACTCCAGTAATAATGACGAACTCCACATGGGTCTTCTACTAAAGGTAATTCCTTGATAATAATTCGTGCGTTTCTAATGGCAATAACAGCTGCTAGAAGTTCAAGACGGGGTATTGTAACTTTCTTCATTGGCGCTACTCTCGCCTTTGACATTATGAGTGCGGTTTCAACACATCCATTAAGTGGCTGTCTTCGTAAGTACGATACTGCCCCATAACCTGCTTCTGATGCATCACAAAAATGGTGAATCGAGTATATATCATCGGTATCTCGTGTTTTGAAGAAAGGTCGTGGTATTTGTAATTGTTCTAATCCAATAATATCATCCTTCCAGAGCAACCATTCTTTAATAATATCTTTGGGCAGCTTAGCATCCCATGTCAACTTAGCTTTCCACATCTCTCGTAATAGTAATTTTCCTTTCAGGATAAATGGTGTTAGAAATCCTATTGGGTCATAGACGGAACTCAAGAGTGATAAACTTCCTCTCTTTGTTAATCTGTAAGTCTCTTTATTAGTTGAGTATGTAAATACATCTTTACTTGGAATCCATTTCACTCCTAATGCTCTTGAAGACGAAATCAACATAGAAGAAACACCATCTAGATCTAAGTCTTTGGGGACATCTTGCAAGCCAATAACTTTTTCTTTGGGTAGGTTTGACAAAAACTCTACACTATTACTTATAAACTTTGTTACATTAAAACCTCGATTATCTAAGCACTTTATAATCCCCATAGCCACTCTCAGGGCCTTTTCCACCGTTGGTTGAGAATTGAGGCCATCATCAACATAAAAACCATAGAGAATTGCTCTTATCACTTCTATTGAGAAATGTTCTCTTTGGTCCAATGCCGCTTGTTTTAATCCATAAGTGGCGACACATGGCGAATCCTTCTTTCCAAATGCATGAACCCTCATTTGCATAACTGTGAAGTCATCCAAATTTCCGCTCTCTGGGAAATCCTCTATTGGCCCATCAAACCACAGGATGCGCATAGTATCACTGTCACTGTCTGTAGTCCTTAGCTGATGAAACATCTTCTTAATGTCACACATAAAGCAAATAGAATGACATCGAAATCGCATTAAACAACCAAAAATACTGTTGTAAATATTGGGACCCTGCATAAGCAACTTATTCAAACTCATTCCAGAATATTCGGCAGCCGCATCATTTACAATTCGAATTTCTCCTGGTTTATTCGCATTTTCGACAAAGTGAGTAGGTAAATAATATGTTCGCGGTGACTCTATTAAATCATTTCCTGCTAGAATTCTGGCATGATCATTCTTCAAATACTCATGTAAGTTTTCAACATACAATTTCTCAATCTCAGGTCTTTTAGACAGGCGTTTCTTTAAACCTTTTAGTCTCTGTATAGCTAATGCTTTGTTGTTTTTTAAACATCTTTCTTCGTCTTTCCACAACATACCTATGGTATAGTGACCATTTTTGAATGTAATTGTATTTTTCAAAATTTCTAATGACTTAAGATCTTCCTTCGAATAACCGAGTTCGATGTTGTCTACATCCATCATGTCAACGTCCCAAAACTCCTTCATGTGATTATCCAAGATTTCATCTTTTCCTCTTTGCAAATCCTTTAATTGTTGTATCAATTCAATCGGAATAGTTTTATGTATTTCCTCATGAACTAAATATGTGCAATATTGGGATAACCCTGGACTAGGATAAATTGGACCTAGGGCTGTCCAACCAAAAACTGTCTCGATGGCCACTGGATCTATATCACGTGGTCCTGGAACTTCATTTAGATGCCTATGTGCAGCTGGAGTTGTAATACCAATTATTAAAGTTACAGCTGGGATATCAACATCTATAAATTCTGGAATATGTCTGAGATGCTGATACTTTTCTCGAGCCTCATCATTTAATTTATATTTCTCAAATTTGACATTGTCTTTAACTAATACATTATTTATTCTGGTCGAATAATCATATCCTGGCATAATAGCATCAACTATAAGACTAACTTGCCCAACTTTAGTACGCTGGTTATTAGATGTGATTGTAGTCAAACTAATTTCAGTTTTCTCAGTTTGCAATTTCAACTCCTTGACCACAATTGTATCTGAAAATGTAAGACTTCCACCTGTATCAATTAATGCATATGTCGTTAATGATGCATCCCCTTGACCAACTCCTTTTATTCGAACTGGAACTATCTTCTGCAACAATCTTGTTTGCTGCACTTCTTGAAAGTTGGAAATAGCCTTCAGTGACGCCTGAATCATGTCCACTGATTTTTGAATTTCGATTTCCTCCCCCGCATTGGCTATTTCCTCATTAGGTCTACCAATTTCGGCTGATTCATTACGGGCTGTAACATTTAGTTCACATAGCCTCTCAGCGTGAATTGATTCTGCAGAATCATATTTCACTTTATAGTGTCTTGATGCCATATTTGGGCCCCCCGCAGCGCTAGCACTGCCAATCATGTTAGTAGTGTTAGTAATCAGTTGTGTCGTCGGTGTCGATCTCACACTAAATGCATTACCACTACTAGTTACATGCCCCATTTGTCCTGTTTGTCCGGGGCTTGTCATGTTACGCACATACAACTTAGGATCATAACCATGCAATAATGTATGATGACTACCATTACACACATCACACCATATATTCCATGGACATTGATACATAATATGGCCCTTATTAGTACACCTATGACACACACCTTCACTCATAAGATAATTACCTCTCTGTACAGTATCTAACTTAGCTAAGTTCATACATCGACCTACATGGTGCGTCCTTGCTGTTGGCAAATTTAACACTCTTTCACAATATATACAGTTTTTATCTCCTACTACACCTGGTGTTATCGCAGTTGTAACTGGTCTCAGTTGTATCTGCCTACCAATATTGTATCCCCTCCCTCGAGGAACTGAACTATTGTACATATTAT